>CAJQZM010033262.1:0-49231 GCA_907164665.1 Colias nastes
TGACCCCCCCTACACATCAAAAAAACAAAATTGCGTCCTCTAAAAAACGCAAGGTTAGGGCTAAAAAATGTAACATTTCAATGGATCAGTAATAAAAGACATAGTTGAGATACTTTGTAGAGATCAAGGTATGCGTTGTCATTTTTATAAGCTTATCGCTTTGTTGTTATTATTTAAGTAAAAAAATCAATCAGGTATCATACTTGTTATTTCCTTTCTACAAAATAAATAATTAAGACCCAAATTAAAAACGTAAACAAAATAAGTTTAATAAATAAATAAATATTTCGGGACAATTTTCACACACGGCACGATATGATCCCATACTAAGCTTTTCGCTTGTGTTATGGAAACCAGATGGCTGATATAGCCTCAGGGATCTTATTTATTATCCAACGATGAAAGAATTATTTAAATCGGTCCAGTAGTACCTAAGTTTAGGATGTTCAAACAATAAAAAAAAATAAAGAAACGCACTCTAGAACTTTTTCTTAACATAAAAAACATATTTATTGATACTTCAAGGCATCGCATGGTTTCCTGCTAGTACAATAATTAATTATCCAAAGAAACTTTCAACTCAATTGTACAATGCACGTTTTTTCCAATTTTAATTCTCATCGTATCTGTTTGATTGACAATTGAATATATTAAATCAAAAAACTTACTACCACTGCTAACAAACAGATATGTTTGGTTTAGGAATTTAAATGTTTAATCACTACATAGTATAAAACAAAGTCGCTTTCTCTGCCCCTATGTCCCTATATATGCTTAAATCTTTAAAACTACGCAATGGATTTTGATGCGGTTTTTTTAATAGATAGAGTGATTCAAGAGGAAGGTTTTAGTATATAATTTATTATGTTTAGACAAAGCGGGCGAAGCCGCGGGCGGAAAGCTAGTAATGAATATATCTTACCTCGTAGAAAGTTATTGAAAAAACTGTGCATGTAGAACAGATAACTAAATGCAAAAGCTTGAAAACTCATTATATGTAATATTTCTATTGATAGTACTTATATAAGAATTTAGATATATAAATATTTTTTCTTAGTCTCCATCTAAAATTAAACTCAGGACATCTTTCATGTATCAATACAACTGAACATGAAGATTACAGAATATTATGATCGTATTTTTTCATTAAAGAAAATAATAAAAACAATAAAAAACCACAATTTATAAAACTTTTCAACGAAGTAATTTATTTATTTGAAACGATAAATATGTCATAACTTTCAAAACATATTATACTCAAAACACAAAAAGTATAATTTATCAAAGCAATTATTTTATATCACTTGCAATAAAAGGTGATAAATACCAACAGTTTTTATGTTTGTCCGACGTTAACACGGAAACACTGTAACTCAATTAGTTACGCATCGCTGTAACATGTGGTGTGTTACTTGCGCACGCGTATATAAAACTACTAGCTTTCCGCCCGCGGCTTCGCCCGCGTTTTCAAAGAAAAACCCGCATAGTTCCCGTTCCCGTGGAATTTCCAGAATAAAACCTATCCTATGTGTTAATCCTGTTAAATTTCATTGCAATTTGTTCAGTAGTATTTGCGTGAAAGAGTAACAAACATACACATACATCCATCCTCACAAACTTTCGCATTTATAATATTAGTAAGACATATCATTTTATTTAAGTACTAAGAAAACACTTTTCAAAAATCAAAAATAATCATTTGGGAAAACAATGTTAATATTTTCTTAATAATACAAGCATATTGTTTAATCTAAACTAATATTATAAAGTGAAAAGACTTCTTTCATGCGATTTGACACCAAAACTACTGAACCGATTTTCAAAAATTTTTCACCGTTATACAGCTACATTTATACAGAATAAAATAAGCTATATATTATCAGGATATGAGTTACTTATAAATAATAAATAATCAATTCCTAGGAACAATGAAAATCCGCCATGCGTCTCAGAAGGGTCTAGAATAAAACCAAGGCTTCGAAACTGGCCTTACAAGGTTACAAGCAAGATTAATTTATTCCTTAGTGAAAAATACATGTACCAATTTAAGGTGGTTATTAATTTTAATAAAACTCGATGTTGTTAAAACCTGAATGACTTTTATGACTTAAAATGCTTGATTTTTTTTATGTTGAAAGTTTAATATGGTTGTGGTTCGGTATTTTATTTTACTGTTTTCGTTGTTTAAATTAATTAATAAATAATAAATTGCCAAACAATTGACTTATCAATCTATGTATTCATAAAGATTTATAAAAATTACAATAATTAATGTGAAATGTGAAAATCTGTCGGTCTATTTGCTTTTTCACCAATAAGGCAATACTTAAATACATAAATCTACACAGTCTCTATTTTGTTTCTACACGCAATAGATATATGTATTAATGCGAAAAAGTGAAGCATATACGAGCAAACCCGGGCGGCCAGGTAGCAAGCTATAATCAATACACACCCAAATCCACAGAATGTTCGCGAATGTTACCTGTAAAAAAATAAAGAAATAATGAGATACAATAATTTATGAGTCGATAATAATTACCCATATAAGGTATAAAACATCTTCCTGCTTGATATATCAAAAAGGAAGACATATTAACATAAAATTCCAATTTGTTAATCCGAAAAAGTACTGAGAGATAAATAACACTCATCCCAACAAATGTATCAACCTTCGCATGTTGTGTTCACACTATAAAACAGCTAAACCGATTTTCAAGACAAGAGAGACAAGACCAAGACAAGATCATTGACATGGTTGTTACTTTTTAATAGGAAAATAAAACTTGTTCCAGGTAACACTCTAAGGAAATCACGGTTCAGATACAAATATTCATTTATTTTACAGATATTCAAATATGGTTAATCTCTCATCTTGTTATTTAGTTTGATATCATCTTGTTACACACAAAAAAACGTATCTTACGCTTATCAAGTTCCTTATTCCAACTTTCATTAAACCCCCGTAGTCTGTTAAAACTTGGTTAAAACGCACATGCAAAAACTTGTCTTATACTTATCAAGATCTTTATGCCACTATCAAATTTTAACCCGTTAAAAATACCATTTTAACATACAGAAAACATCTGTCTACCACACTGTACAACATATTATGCACTAATTAAATTACCAATAAGAAGTTTTTATACATTTTTTCGCAAACATAATTCCCATAGCTATTCGAACGCAATAACATTGAGCTAAAAAACATTAGTGGTGTAATAAATATTACGCACCGTGGCGCATGCGATGCGTTTCCGATACACTTCCCTTCCTCTTATAGTTATAAAATAACGTAATAATGTTCAATATTTATCAATTATTTGCTATACTGTTACAGTATGTTCGTAGATAATTGCAGTGGAAAGCCGTTTGTAAAGGGTGTTTTAAGTGATCGAAAGAGGTGTGAACAATTGAGGAGTTTAGATTATATTTTACAAGTTGTAATAGTACCTTATTTTCTATAACTTTTATAAGTTTGTTGTGAACTCTACATTAAATGTCAAATAATATATGTTTAAGGAATATAATAAACATACTTCAACCATATTTATCATACCAAATTGTAGGCAAGTCGGTTCAGTATTTTTTAATGATTGAGCACGAGACGTAATAATATAGACGTAATAATCATATTACTATTTTCCAATTATAATAATTGATCTATCAGCAATCATATTTTATTTATTATAACTTTAAATATACGTAATACATATTAACTCTACATATCTCCGTGACGTACTTAGGTCCAAAGTTCACACACCACTATCTTAAGCTTCCAAAAACTATTTACAAGGAAATATACATAGAATCATATAATGAATGAATATATTAATGAATGAATGAATAAATCTCTCAATCCATCATCTTATCGACAGTATTCACGCGCACTGTGGAGCGTGTAACTGCGATGTTATCACGCTATGCAGTAAATAATTAGCTGTTTGTTTGGAGATAACTTTCTTTGTTTATGTTTTTCACTTTTTATTATTATAAGGTAAACTCGTTTGTAAAAATAGTGAAAATACTAATTACACACTAATACAATTCGTCGACATGAAAAGGGTCTCTTTAAACAACTTCCCCAAAAATACCAAAAGCTGTAGCTTTTGGTATTTTTTTATTTTTTATTGAAGTTGGTCTGGTTAAAGAGAATTTTATGCGTATGATTTTGATCAGCAATAGATTTGTGTACTTTTGTAGTATAAATATCTAAGTAAATAAATTATTAATATCATAAATTACAAATTTGTGTAATTATGTGTATTACGCAAAGCTACTTCTAATACTTCTTATGTTCCTTTAAAATTATATTATGTGGTTTATAAATTAAAAATATAAAATTGAAACATTAAATTGTAGTACTACGCAAGCTAAATGATATACCTAATATATCTAGATAAACTTAACGTCTCAGTATCCAGTAGATTATTATATCTCTCAAATTAATCTGTACAAAAATTGCCTTCATCAAATCATCAAGTTTTAAACAACATGTGAAAACGCAATTGAAATTTAACAAAGAGCAATTTTAAGCTTACTTTCATCTTAATTTGTGGGAAACATTTTAGGTTTAATTAAATTTTGTTTCATTCGTGAGAAAGTATGTTTGTATTGGCTATTAATGATATAACTGTAATTATACAATAGTTAAACTTATTTATGAAAATAAACTGATGATATTCTTGAAACGACTTGTAGGTCACTATTATTGAAAAAAATATTAATAAGTTTTGAAAATTGTTATTCCGATTCCAAGTATCGAGTAAAAATTATAAGATAAATTCGTGACTGATTAGTTTTTATTGATAAAGATCCAGATATATAGGCTGATAACAATACCTACCAATAACCAAATTTGCGACCACATGATTATACTAATTGTAGATTAGAGCTTAACCAAACTGAATAAATAATTTTCTGAATTTACGCGAGTTTTTGTATACACTTAGAAACAAAATACTTTAAAACGGATTTTAAATGATTTATACATTATACGTGATCGTCGGGATAAATAATTTATAATACATAAAAAAGTATTTAATTTCTTAAAAATTTATAATTATTTCACTATTAATTAGTTGCGTAAAATATCATAATCACATCTTAAAATGTTCAGCAATATGCCTACGTAACGATAAATAAGAGAAAGTGAGTGTATATTGGCCCGGGGGCCAAAAAGTCGAAAGTGGCTGCTATTTGCCTTTAGTAAAGCTTGATTTGGTACAATAGAAAGCGAGAAATATTGTAGGTACATATAACAATATAATTATACATATATAAATACATATAGGTTCCTACACATAACAATAGTAACTATAAACACATTAATAAATGACACTAGGAAATAAAATAATTACGTATAAATAGAGTAAATATACTTTTAGCTTCATAGAAACATGTATATCTAAGAATGTTTGTTACTATTCCGTACATATATATTATAGATTTAAAACAACACATAATAATTAATATACATTTTTTTAAGAAAGATACTACCGCCCGCCTAAATATCAATAAGTAATATACGATCAAATAATCGACCATCCCAAACATTTATTTATTTATTTATTTATTTATTTATTTATTTATTGAAAACACACACTAACATTACAGTTTCCCAATACGATAGTGGTTTTACATTTAATTGGTTACATCATGGTTACATCGAAATTAGAAATATTTAACATACAAACTAAATACATTACTTTTTATAGCATATTACAAATAAAGCATAAATTCAGTCGGCAAAAAAATACAATAAAAAAATACCTATCAAAAGAAAAACTTCCGCTCTAACAAAGCCCACAACTTGTTACGTGAACAATTGTTAAACCATCTTAAAAACCTTTAAAGGCATATTTCTCAATTCCCGGGCGGGGTTCGACACGAAATCGTGATGAAGAACTACGACTAAAGAACTTAAATATTGTCTATTATTATGTTTAAATTGTAAAAACATTGATGATATAACTTAAAATAATATTAAGTACTGAATAAACAAGGTACTTATTGTTGATGTTTGTCATCATTATAAAAAAGTCAACGTTGTAATTTATTGCGATTTTTCGTACAGTACGTACAAAACATATACCTAGGTACTTACTCGCTTTGGGAGGTTTTTTATTAATTCTCAAGCGAATCTAATTTTGGCGTTGATTTTGAGTTGATTTAAATAATAGTCATAAAATAAATCAATATTATTAGTAAATTTTACTGTGTCTGAAATCAAGCCCTGTGCGAGTAGTTTTTTACAGCAACGACGGAGGCGCTGCCATTTTTCCCATTTCTTTAAATAATATGTATGATACTATTCTGTCCATTTTACCTGCTTTGATATTTAATTGTATTTATGTAGCGTTTAACCAACGCGAACGTTCCAAAAATGACATCGGACCTCAATTAGCGCCTCTTCTCATTCATTTATTCATCAATGTAAAAGATAATAAACGTGTATTTCCTTTTTAATATCAAGCCACGAGTAAATCATTATGTACTTTAAGTACATTGTATTAATTTAATCCAGAACCTTCGAAAATGAAAACATACCGACCCTGGCCTACAGTTTTGTAACTGAAGTCACATATTTCGCAAGTCTACTCGATTTTTGGCACAAAAAAGAACTATATAATAAAACTTATTTACTTTGTTAAGTGATAAATAATAGTGTCATTTTAAAATAGGAGAAACGAAACCTATGTAACGGTGCATTTAGATCAAACGAGCGAATGCTGATTCTAACCTAACTATGTCAAGTTCTTTTAGTGTAAACAGGCGTAGAACATTCTTTCGTTGTTCTTAGTGTGTTCGAAACCATTCTATGCAATGTTCTAATACTGAACAACACTGAATACGAGTTTTCGTTGTTCTTAGTGTGTTCGAAACCATTCTATGCAATGTTCTAATACTGAACAACACTGAATACGAGTTTTCGATTACACTAAAAAATCACAAAAGAGTGCTCTTGCTCTAGCTCTACGTTCGTTTGATGTAAATGCACCGTAAAATAAAATATGGAAATAATTCAATGTATTTGCTAGGTAATAACTGTTGGAATTCAATTATGTTATTATATTTATACAGGTATTTTATAGTATTAGACCAGCTTTATAGTTAAACTATGTAATTATCATAGAGATCTAGAGAGATGCCAATCGCTTGCGCTGAGTACGAAACCGTGTCTCATAAAAAATTTACGCACACAACTGCAGTAAACAAAATCAAAACAATACTTCGCGTTGTGTGCGTGTCATCACACAAAAATATAAGAGCGACTATTCGTTCGCACACTAGATTGTAAGTGACGTACGTATACAGCACCGCTACAGTTTGTTCTCTTTTTGTACATATTGCTGCGACACCGGCCCCGCCCCCTAACCATATCTCCCTTTAGTTTCTGTGATCTGTGGTAATTATCGTTAATACTTTTATAGATAAGACTTTAATATAATAAACAGTGCTCTCACTGACAAAGGTTATAAAAGTTATAAATTTAATTAAATAGACATAACCAATGTATTATTATGTATTATTTTAGAGCAATATTCACTAGTTCAAATAATAGCCAAATTCCAAGGTTCATAATTCACTATAGCTCATATTATTACTGCAGAATTCTTTCTACTTAGGATGAATTGTTAAATTATTTTAAAAAACTAGCTGTGCCTCGCGGGTTTACCGCCTGCTCCTATTGGTCTTAGCGTGACGATAGCCTTCTTCGAAAAATGGACTATATAACAGTGAAATAATTTTTCAAGTCGGACTAGTGTTTCCTGAAAAGTTTTTTACAAGCAAACAACCGTTTGGTTGTTTGCTTGTAAAAAACAGCTGAATGTTTATTCAGCTGTATTATTAGTACAAATAATTACCAATCAATTCACGTAGACAATGACGTACATTTTACAAATTAATCTTCATTCACGCATAAGCGGTTGAAATTCAAGTTTAAAATATATCAACACTAATTACTCTACAAGATAATGTGAATAAACAATTTATAAAGCAATTGGAGCAAAGTAAATGAATTATTAAAACCATTTTAAAACAGGTTCAAGGCTGGTAACATTTGTAAAAGCCTGTTGTTACCAGTTAAACAACTATTAATGTAATGCATTTGATTATTGTTCAGGATTATAATTAATGTTTTGACGTATGGAGGTATTTATTTTGAATTACGGAAAGGTAAAAAACACAAAATTTACCAAAAATTGAATTTATACTAAGAGCACTCAGGGCAAAGCTTCGGGCAGTAAATATTAAATGAGGGGCAAAATTAAGGGAAGAATAAATTATTATTGTCTATAATTATATACAAAATGTGTGTCTAATATGTATAACGTAGTTAAGTTATTGCTTAAATTCATATCAATAATCCAGTATGAGTTGAACCAAACATATTATGTTTTACTAGCTTACCGCCCGCGGCTTCGCCCGCTTTGTCTAAAACCTAATAAATTATATACTAAAACCTTCCTCTTGATTCTTGAATTACTCTATCTATTACAAAAAACCGCATCAAAATCCGTTGCGAAGTTTTAAAGATTTACGCATACATAGGGACATAGGGGCAGAAAAAGCGACTTTGTTTTATACTATGTAGTGATTATTATGAAATACTATGCAAGAATAAATGAAATAAATATTAAATTATTAATAGATAGCACATATCCTTAAAAACACATATGAAGAGCTTGTCTCAGACAGCACTGCGGGTAAAACCGCGGAGCACAGCTAGTCTGCTATAAAAAAGTATATTATTATGACTAGTTCTTCAATATCCATTGCCATATATGAAAAAACCATTTCCCGATTTGACCACAGTCTATATAAACAAAGTAGCCCAACTAACAGTCTGTCCTTATGTCCCACCTACATCGATAATTTAATCTAACTGGACCTTGCCTTTTCTTTATTCATACGAACTGTATTCAAATTGACTGCTTGAATATATTAACTATTTTTACATGTGGTTATAAGTTCTAAATCTACAATAATCGAAGGCTTAACAAGAACAAATAAAGCATTAGTTTTTTAACACTCATTACTACATTTAAGATTTCATTAATCTTATTGGTGTCATCAAGTACGTTTTTTGAAAAGTATTTTCTATGGTATATGAAAGATTTTCTTCAGATAAAGTTATTAAAATATTGCAAGAAAATTATTTCGTAACAATAGTTAAAGGAATAGTCGAATTAGGTTAGAATCCTGTAAGATAGTAAGTGTAGTAGTGTTCTATGTGATGTAAATAAATAAATAAAAAGACGTGTGGCACTCGGGGACTGCCGCGGTAAAGCTATTGCATGCTATGCCTTCAAGCCACAACACAGCACACAAGCCGTCGGAGTGGGGAGCGTGAGGTTTTTTCGTTGCGGAATTTCTGGATTCGGTCCCCGCGCTCAAGGCCCGCAATAGAAGCTATGCAATAGCTTAATAAATATAAAATTAAATAGTAACTTTTTATAGAGAATTTTTGATGTTTTTAACAAAGCCATTTTTATGTTTTTGTGTATTAATTTCTCAAAATAACAGATAATAAATTAACTTTCTTCATTACTGTGACCTTTCAAAAATTAATTAACAAATATCGTGTGAATACGATTAGGCCTAATTTCCTTGCTATGTGTAACACGTAAGTCAATTGTGTGCGGTAGGTCATGGGACTGTAGGGGGATATGGTTTTTGTAATATCAGGATATTCCCACTGGGTAATTTAGTAATAAAAGTGTAGAAATTCGTTTTGAGTGGTGTTACTTCCTTAAAATGGATGTTTTAGTATTTAGCCTGGGTAAGTAGTAGTAAGTAAGTACATACATAGTAATATAATTTATAAGTACATAATTTTATTTTATTCTTGTACACGAATGAAGCCATGGGTTGAAAATTATTGAAATATAAAATGCAAATAAATAAGCCTTTCACATCGAATAGGTAATAATACATATTATATGTGATATTATTTGGTTTGTTAATTGTACTAGCTTTTTTAAAACAGTTAGTTTAAATTTATTTGAACGGAATTGAAACACATGTAGGGTAGGTATATGAATTATGGATACTTCCATTATATTATAAAAACACTGTAATCGATTCATATCAATAATCATATTTATATACAATTACAAATAACTGTATAATATATAATAATTAATTAATAATATTATGAAATTCCCTTTCCGTGCTAATGTAACATAATATAATCTTTATATAATGGCCGGTCGAAATTAATTAATATGTAATAAGATTGTGTATCGTATTAATATATTTTTTGCTTCAATTCTATGCACATGTTAATTGTTAGGAAATCGTTTTATTGTTTCCTATTTATACGTTTGTTCGTATCTCCTAATCTCAGGTTACGAATTTTAAATATTTTTAAACGGGTTTTTTAAAGTGTTTGTTCATTCGTCATATCCACATTGCACTTTTTTACTGCTCTTTTAAACTCGCTTCAACTAATATATTTAAATTATAAGTAAAATTCAATATTTTTGAAACATATTACATAACAGTATAAGTAATAAAGTGAGCTTTAAGAAATAAAAAACAGATTGACCTATTACCACCAAAAACATGGTTACAATTACAATGAGTTCGGAAGCAATCTCTTTACGCTATAATGCTCACTATCATCCATTGTTTTAACGCCTAGTGATGTTCCCTTTCATAATTTATCGATATCGAGTTTTTCTAAACTCCTGAATTCCTCCGATGCTCTATGATAGAGTCTCTGTTCAAAATTTCATCAAAACTGTTTCAGTGGTTCAAGCGTGCAACCGTAACATAGAAACAGAATGCAGACATAATGACAAACTTATATTTTTTTAATTGATAATACCAGACAGATTCGTATGGGAATTATGGGTATATAAACTTATATGTTATTTTTAATATACAGAGAATACCATTCTACAGCAAGTGAACTGGAAAAAGATCATTCAAACGTTGTCTTTGTGCTTCAATCGACAAAGAAACAACGAAAGTGGGTAGTCACGATATAGTACAAGGACGTAATTGTAACGTAGCTTAAAGAATTGCTTGCGTAAGATTTGGTAAACGTCCTCAGCTTTAAAAATGCTATTATGAGAATGGTTTTATAATACTATTGTACTTTATTTTTACAGTGCGAAAGTTTACCCCTGAGAACGGTAAGGAACAGCTTGGTGGCCGTTGGAGCTGGATTATTGTTACCAATTGAGATTATACAAATGTATTAATTTACGTAACACTTAATTCACTTATTGTATGTATTTTTGTAAATTAAATAGTTAAATGTCACCTGGAATAATATTATTAATTAAAAAAATCAACGCATCAGTTTCATGATAAATAAATAATTAAAAAGTATTTTATCGATAACACGTCCCATGACTATCGCTGATATGACTATGGTGTTCTAACCGTTATTTTAACCTACTCTAGATTATAAAGATTAATTAACGCATATTAATTATTCTAATAAGTCGTTATATAAACCACTTTACTTGTTATTACCAGTAACTAAATTAATTTGAGTGGAGTGGAGTGATGTAAAGATCTTTTAAATAAAATCTTCTGAAATAATTTGGTTGAAATTGGGTTTGTAATCTATGGTGTGTAAACTAGTACTACACTTTATACATAAGTTCAAATTAACAAAACCGGGGGATAAAGTTAATCATTATATCTTAAACTTTATTACATACGTATAAGAATATAATCCAGAATCTTTTAGTAGCTATCAAAGATTACTTTACAGTTTTCATTCAACCTTCTTGAAGTGTGTTTTCCGAAAGCTTACCTGAAACAAAAATATAATAATTAGATATTTAATTACAATTTATCGTATTTGATTTTTTAGGTTTACATTTTTTTTTTCATTTCAACGAGGCATCTTGAAGTTAGGCAAATGTATATACGTATACCTTTAGAAAACTGTTACAAGCTTAAAGCTCCATAGAATTCTTATTGATATGGAGAGTAATGAAAAATCGAGGATGAAAGTCGTGTCTTGTCTATTATAAATGTACTGTTTGTAACCATCATTAGGTATAGTTATATCACAGATAATATAATACTATAATTATGTTTAAAATTATATATTTCGCTTGTAGCCAATAACTAATTGATTACTGGGAAATATTAACCTATATAACACATGCTATATAATAAATGTCTTGATAGATTTTAAATCATAACAGAATGATCATCTATATAACAACATCCAGAGTTTAATAACCTCTAGCATATGTAATTAAATTTTATGATTAACTTTCAATCGATAAAAGTAATCTAGCTATATGAACTTCAATATAATGTTATTTTCTACGAGATGCAAGATATCGATTAAAAATATAAACCTAAATATTTCATTGAATGTAGCACACGTAGATAGACTTGCCGTATAAGTAGTAGCCTAGGAATGTAGCTTGTCAACTAGTGTGTTAAGTAAAACTATATATGTTTATATTTATAGTATTTTATATGCGAAAGTATAACATCTTAAAACTGGATATCAAACGCAAAATACTATTACATTTCAAACTGTAATTATAAATTGAAATAATAAAAAATTGAAAACCAAAAAAACCTTTTAATATTATTATGTATTTATGTATTCTATGAAATTTTTCTCGTAATGAATAGACAGACATACAAACACACTTTATTATTAACAAAACAAATCAAACTATTTTTACAAAAAATCTAAATGAACACTAGACACAGGACGAAAAGAAAATAAGCGATGTTGTTATTGGACTAAGGTCAAATATAAATAAATAACAATTTAAAAGTATTTATCTATAAATATAGAAGGCCAATTTAATTATATTATTTAAGAATGCTTATTTAAAAAGTATACTAAATTAGCTGGAAATAGACCAGCATATTATTTCCAAATAACATTGCAATAAAGTGTTTATAATTCCTCGTTCATGCAAAACTGTTGAACAAATTATGATACATTTTAAAATAGAAATATAAGACACATAAGTTCTTCTTAGTAGTAAAAATAATACATTTTTTGATGACATAGGGATAACATTTTATATGAATTCTCATCTTATAGAAAATGAGAGTGAAGTCACGGGCCTAAATTAATATTTTACAAGAAAATTGCGCCTCATAATATTCAAGGTTCTACTATTTTGGACAAATGACGCACAGATGGACATAACAACTTTATATAGACGAAAAACGGGACATTTTTTACCATAACGTTATTTTAATTAAGATAAGAGTCGAGATTCTAAAGATGTTACAAGAATCACTTGACATTTGCGAGTAAGGTAAAGTTGGTACTATCACAGTTGACAGATATATACTACGTACATACAGTTAGGAAACTAAGCCCCTGCGATGAAATTATGACATAAGCACTATTATAGCTATAGGGCTGTTACCTTTTTGATATTTAACCGACTTCAAAAATAAAGGAGGAGGTTATCAATTCGGCCTGTATATTTCTGTTTGCTTTTTTTTCACAGTTGATTTTGTGGTAATTTTGAGATAAAAACCCGTTAAAATAAAAAAATGGTGTAGCCTAAATATGAATTTACAAGAAGAAACAATCCGAATTAATACACCTTGGTAAATACGTTTTTATCAGTGCTATATTTCGAAAGTTTGTTTTGTTATGGACGCCAAAGGCTTTTTAATGTACCTAAATTATTTATAACTAGCTTTCCACCCGCAGCTTCGCCCGCGCAGTCAAAGAAAAACCCGCATAGTTCCCGTTCCCGTGGGATTTCTGGGATAAAACCTATCCTATTTCCCGGGGTAAAAAGTAGCCTATGTCCTTTCTCGGGTATCAAAATATCTATATACCAAATTTCATGCAAATTGGTTCAGTAGTTAAGGCGTGATTGAGTAACAGACAGACAGACAGAGTTACTTTCGCATAATATTAGTATGGATGCTTGATATTTGTATTATACATATATTCAATAATTCTTTTAAACCAGAATTTACAATACTTGTATGTAGGTATACCTACTAAATTATTTTTAAAACGATAAATTAAATTAAATTAAAAAACACAAAATATGCAAAAATAAATTAAAATTATTATTATACGAGCATAGAACCTCCACCTTTTTGTTTTAGGATGAAAAAGAAAATAGTTTGACAGGCTTAGTGCTTGACAAAGTGGTAAAGTCACGTATCGATAAAAATACAATAATTATAATATCTATCTTTTTCTTCCCTAATATTTACGTAATTATGCACATAAATTTAAACAAGATTTTTTTAAGGTTTCCATTTTTTTTAGATTTTTGTGCTCTTCTAGATTGCGTAAAAAATAGATGCGATCTTTAAACAGACTGGACTCCTAATAGTGACTATTTGTAGCTATCATTTTGGTGGAAATATGTCAACATAATTTAAAACTCATGCTGCCATATCTATAGAAATTAAAAAATAGTCTCTTTTTAACTTGTAGTCAGATACAGTATTTACAAATATATTTATTGAAAGGGCTACAAACTGAAACAATCGATATTTATTTAATGTGAATTGACATCACTTTAAACTTTTTTCTATACTATGTATCTTTGTCATTCAAAATCTGTGGATGTGTCACCCGCTACTATCGATCCCCCTCAATACCCTCGTAAACACGCTTGATGGGGGGGGGAGCCATTTCGAACATTTTGTATGAAGTTTCCTTACTGTATGTATCTGTATATTGTGGTACTATATTCATGTATAAGTAGTAATTTATACATATTTATTATGTCAATACATATTAGCTTATGGGATATAGTGAATCTGCTTAAATTATTTAGTAGGTAATGTTTACACATCTATACTAATATTATAAATGCGAAAGTAACTCTGTCTGTCTGTCTGTTACTCAATCACGCCTTAACTACTGAACCAATTTGCATGAAAATTGGTATAGAGATATTTTGATACCCGAGAAAGGACATAGGATAGGTTTTATCCCGGAAATCCCACGGGAACGGGAACTATGCGGGTTTTTCTTTGACTGCGCGGGCGATGCCGCGGGTGGAAAGCTAGTTTGATATAAGTCAGGAAAGGAATCTACTTTGAAAAGCGTGTTATTTAAAGTATTAGAATAAGCTATTATTTCTAATCGATTGCATTAGAACGGATTCAAATAATGTGATGGAAAATATGAAAATAGCTTTCTTCTTTATTGTGTTAACTGATTAATATTTCCCTTATATTATCATAATTGTCATACTGGAAATCCTATCCTACTAATATTATAAATGCGAAAGTTTGTGAGGATGGATGTATGTGTATGTATGTTTGTTACTCTTTCACGCAAATATTACTGAACCGATTACAATGAAATTTAGCACACATATAGAGGGTACTGGGTAACTTGTATTAACACATAGGATAGGTTTAATCCCAGAAATCCCACGGAAACGGGAACTATGCGGGTTTTTCTTTGAAACGTGGGTGAAGCCGCGGGCGGAAAGCTAGTGATCTCTATTTTTTCATTGCTACGATACTGTCTAGAATAAATTAACACTTATTAATCAAGACAGGAACAAGAAAGTCAATCGATAGAGTGAGTCGCAGATCACAGATGTCAAATACTTTCTAAACTAATATGGTCGTTCGTTTTGATACTAATGGATATACAGACGTGAGGATTTTTTTTATTATATATTTATAAACTTTCTTCTGTTTTGTAATGCGAGATTAATACGTGTTATAATAATTATTCAATAGTTAATTATGTAATACTTTATTGATAACTAGTTGTGCCCCGCGGTTTCACCCGCATTGCTCCGCTCTTGTTGGTTAACGTGATGATATTGGCTTATAACCTTCCTCAATAAATCTTATATCGGAAGAATTTTTCAAATCGTACCAATCGACCGTTTCAATCGACCTGAGATTAGCGCGTTGAACGTTGAATCTTCCTGAGATTAGCGCGTTCAAACAAACAAACAAACTCTTCATAATATTAGTATAAAAGTATAGATAAAAATGTATATTATTTAATTACTTGGAAGGATTAAATGATGATCATATCAGAATTCAGGATATGATAAAATGTATAATATAATAAATGCGAAAGTTTGTGAGGAAAGATGTATGTATGTTAGTAACTCTTTCACAAGAAAACCACTGAACGGCTTTTGATAATACTTGGCAGTAATATAGCTTACGAAAAGAAAAATGTAGGCTTTTACCAAACACTAAATAAAAATACAATATTTACTTATGCAGTAATGAAATATTTAGCAAGATATTACTAACTTTATTGCGCTATTACCCGCGTTTATTTGAGAAAATAAAACACAGTAGATATATTATGTAAAGCGCGGCAAAACAAAAAATTGGCGGGAATATTCGTCTCATTTCCGCACAAGGTCATCGGCCAGTGATAGAGAGAGAAAGCGAATGCAACTGAAAATGTTATTGTTCTGTTTTTTTCATACTTTTCTGCGTGATAGGAAATGTTTAATCGTAATGTCAGAAGTATTACTTCCTTGGATCAATTATTACAATTTGCATGTAATTAGATTCAAAATAAAACTCGATATACGTTTTAATGTGCCATTGAGCCCCGAACGGCCCGATCGGTCCACGACACAATAGATTTTCTATTGTGTCTGTGATTCCGGGAGCCTGAGTTATTTTAAATAATAAAAATAATAAATGTGTTTAGGTATAGAAGTACAGATGTTAAAAATATTGTAATACAATATTATAATGTATATTAGACCTTTTTTGTTTGTATTGTGAATTAAAACCAAAATTCCTTTAGTTGCAATATTATACAGAGAAGTATTTGAAATTGATACTGGTATATTTTTTATTCCATCTTGTTATCGATTCGATATAGAAGAATTTTTATTAAAATTTTAACTTAATCTTAATATTGGAAATATAATTATTAAGATAATTATTTATAGGTTACCAGGTTACTGTTAATACTAAAATATCCACTTTTGGATATTCAACATAATGTGACAAAACATGTTTGTGCTCTGTTTTATTTTTACCTTTTTATGACAAAAAGATGTTCACAAGATCAGGAATTTAATGCCAAAACCAGTTTTATGTCGTTTCAAAGATATTTTGTTGTAATTAATATATTAATTTGTTTGATAGAAATTGGTTAAGAAAATCACTTTCAAACGTCGATTCTGCCAATCAACGTTATTCGTTTATATCAAGTTTCTAGATATGTTTTTCATTAATTTCTGAGAATAGATATCTTGGAATAAACAATTTTATGTTTTTGGTCAATTTTGGGAGGGTATAAACAATTTTGTGTCTTTGGTATATCAATTATATAAAATTTGATACACTTTTGTAGTATTATTAATTCTACTTATTATGATTATTATTATTTTATGCCTATTGTGTATTGTACAGACACTTATTATGATCAGTATTATTATTTTATGCGTATTGTGTATTATAATATTATCTTGCAAAATATTGTATTATGTAATATGTAAAAAAGAAAATATATCCTTGACATTTTATTCAACTATAGAGTAATTATGAATGTATGTAACCCAATCACTCCTAAACTGCTCTACCAAATATAGAGTTTTAGCAATAACGCTTACAGGAAGGTTTGGACTTCAATTATTAGAAAGCTTTTCCAAGGAGGATATAAACTCAGTAACTAATAAAAAAACGGACACAACCGTAGTATTTAACTAGTATACAAACAGGTATGAACGCCGCGTCCGGTTGGGACTACTTTCAAACGAATCAAGGTCAGTGTATTGAAATTTACGCACAAGTCACTTAAATGGTGACTATTAATATTAGCTTTGTTTAAAGGTTTTAAAAATGTTCAATATTATTGTCCCTGTGTGTATAGAAACGGCCAAGCGCGAGTCGGAACGGATAAAATGTAAAAACATTGCGAACGTCGCTTTTAATACGTCATGCATCTCTTTGATTGTTCAGTTTATTTTATTATAGTTGAAGTCCAAGACTTTACTTGCATGGTAAATTACTATAATCATTTAGCATGGAATTCACTATACATAAAAATAAATATAAACATCAATACAAAACCTCTACGTTCTTCTGAAAGTTCGTACAAATTATGTATATTATATTTATTCAAAGGCTATGTTCATTCCATTACACTGACTAACATAGAAATCGAACCCACTAATTCTGACGTTCTCAATTACTAATTACTGAACCAAATATTTTATTAAAGGCACAAGCTACTAAATCATGTCAAATATTTTGCTGAATATTCATCAATCCTACAGAGGCTTAGGTCCCTTAAGAACGTCTAGGTCATATACCACGTGCCTAGTGACTATAATTCTATATTAGATTGTCAGTTATTTTATTCATTTCATCTCAATCAGTCAGTTTATATTACAGATAAATATTGTACCTTAAAGATACATTGTGTATGTAAATTTAAAAAAATTCTAAATCCGCGTTATAGATATGAGTCTAGTTTCTTGGAATTTATAAATTTAATCAAGTATTACATGATAGAATAACAAACATCCTCTTCCATCATCTTTCCGTTAAATACTTTCACTTAAATATTAATAGTTCTACCGAATATCGACCAATCTTGATTAAAAACTGCACAGGAGATATAATATTACAATAATTTTACAATACAAGTGTCAATACAAATTCCCCTTTCATAGTCCGATTAGATATCTCCGTAAGAGCAACTATAGAGTTTCTTGTCGGTTCTTCTCCATAGATACTGCTTTCCGAATCGGTGGTAAATATTAAAATATGTTATGCCCATTCAAAAGTGGTTTTAGAAGAAGTCTAATTGAATAAATAAATGTTTTAGTTTGATTGTATGATTTAATTATTATTAACAGGCTTTTGTTTACATTAAAACCAATCTAATCTACCATTCAATTTGCAATTAAAACTATGAGGATCATTTCGTGTTTTTACCGATTACATTAGTTTATTTATGTATTAAATATCTTCAAATCATGTTGAATTAAACCGGACTCGAAGTAAAGGTCAGGTGATGATTCAAACTTGTTTACATAAGTGTTGTATTCAAATGTGGATATCATATTTTTTACAGCTTTTTGAGGCTATTAGGCTATGTTGGATGAAACAGTTTTATTTCGTAAAATAATCCAGGATTTATACACGAAAGTATCTAAATTAATGCGAATTACTTTAATTGGTATTTATTCTATACTAGCTGTGCCGCGCGGTTTTACCCGCAGTGCTCCGATCCTGTTGGTCTTAGCGTGATGATATACAGCTTATAGCCTTCCTCGATAAATAGGCTATCTTAAACTGAAAGAATTTTTCAAATTTGACTAATAGTTTCTGAGATTAGCGCGTTCAAACATACAAACTTCAGCTTTATAATATTAGTATAGAGGTGCTAATTAATGATATCTATACTTAGTCTTTTATTTCTCTTATTATTCAATAGTAATTAATATCCAAAGTCTATCTAGAGTTTAAAAGTCTAAACATAGGTTTCCATGTAATCATTGACATAAATATCAAACTAAATTGGACATTGAGGTAGACATTTTTAATCAGAAATCTTTGAACATGGAAATAAGCTATGTAGTTAGAATTTTAACGTGTAGAATGCTATAATGTTTGCAAATACATCGATTAAGCTTAAATACTAAGAAATGTTTGTATGAAGGTTCTTTCTGAGTAAAGGCTAATGATTGAATCAAGTTTATAGAATTTTAATAGATTTAAAGCGAAAGACCATTAAATCAGTTAAATGTACATAATAATAAGGGAAATTATTACATTAATTACCTACGGTTAAAACTAGATTTTTTTTTAATTTAATAGTTAAATTACTATAATATTAGAGTTCTCTTAAGAAATCAGATAAAGGAATGAAATAGAAAAATACTTTATCATTTTTGAAGAAATAAATATAGAGCAAACTTTTAACAAAGCGAAAAGGTTTTAAAAAATACTTGGAACTATCAATAGTGTGATTATTTTTATTCTATACAAAATTGTGTTCACAAGAAAATAATATATATCATAAACTTTCATATTTATTAATAACAATAAATTATTGTTCTCTATGTTTATTTGCTATAAAAATGATTTAAAATGCAATATCGTGAAAGTGTTGTTTTAAAATATATTTAACACTACATAAAGCAAAATCACGATTTACATTACTCGCTTTCAGATAGTATAACTATCTTTAATGATATAATATACATATGATATCGAAATTTATCGCTTTCCATACAATTTTATGCAAGTAATAAATCTCTACCATTTTCTTTTATGTAAATGTGTGTAATTTTAATCGCTAAGTGAATTGAAACATATATATTCGGAAATATCTTAGGATGTATCGTTAAGGTAATACAAAACTACGATTGATTGAAAATAATATTATTTTATTCGTTATAGAAAACATGTTCAAGAATCAAGAAGAGCGAGGAAGAGGAAACTTAACTTTACCTATTTAAAAACCTAGGAGTTTAAAAATATTGTTGCGTAAAACATTTCAATTGAAAAACACGTATTTTTAAATATTGATATGTATTAAAAGTCAATTTGTAACCTGTGTTATAGTTTAATTAAATTGAAGTCAGCCGTTTCGACGAAAGCAAACAAAAAACACATAGTTAAACATCATCACTACATAGTATAAAACAAAGTCGCTTTCTCTGTCCCTATGTCCCAATGTCCCTTTGTATGCTTAAATCTTTAAAACTACGCAACGGATTTTGATGCGGTTTTTTTAATAGATAGAGTGATTCAAGAGGAAGGTTTTAGTATATAATTTATTAGGTTTTAGACAAAGCGGGCGAAGCCGCGGGCGGTAAGCTAGTATAATATAACTAACACTTGAATTTGCAAGAGACTTGCAAGCAAATGCGTAAGCGCAAAATTATAGCTCAACCAATATTGATAGTATTCATGTCACCCGCTATGTTGCCCGTTACTGCTCTTTATTATACGTCATTTAAATAATTGCACGCATCCAGGAATTTATATTGGTTTCCTGAGGTTTTAAACATATGTAGATTAGTTTAGTAATAGAAAGTTATAGGATAGAAGTTAGGGCAATGTGTTTGCTGTTATATCAATTTTCTAGTAGTTTTTGAAATATATGATATTGCACAAATTTTTTCGTCGTACTTGTATTGTAATTCGAATACTAGCTGTGCCCTGCGGTTTTCCTCCGCTCCTGTTAGTCTTAGCGTGATGACATATAGCCTATAGCCTTTCTCGATAAATGGGCTATCTAACACTGAAAGAATTTTTCAAATCGGACCAGTAGTTCCTGAGATTAGCGCGTTCAAACAAACAAACAAACAAACTCTTCAGCTTTATAATATTAGTATAGATTAGTATATTAGTATTAGTATAGATTAGAATAGGAGCCTTAGCCTTATATGTCTAAGGATTTAAAGTAGTTAAACTATTATTCACAGAGTAAAACTCTATATCTATGTGTAAATATTCTTGCCATTATGAAAATGTTTGATGTTATAGGTACAAATGTACAAACTCAGCTTCCAATCGAGATATGCCAGTCGTGTCCGAAATTTCAAAAGAACGATTACCACACACAAATTCGATACAATCTTCACAAAAGGTTGCAGTTCCGGAGATCAGACTGGAGTTCGCAATAGTTCAGTGATCTGCTTTCATCGCTATTGGTGCGTGTTCGGTTCCGGTTGATGCACTTTTTGACGCCTATACTACGTAGTATTATTATATATTCTTTGCCTATACTTCAACTTGTAACTGACCTGTCACTTGATGCATACATTGCGGCGTGCGAACTGCGATACGTTGAAACTGTAGTGCTATGGCGCAATGTAGTGAGATATGAATTATATTGATGGTAATGGAAGCTCGGTATGCAAATATTAGCTTGGTAGTCCAAACTTTAGCTCGATTTACATAATATCTGAATTATTGTATTCGTATGAATCAATTAACTACACTTTGACGGAGTAAGTATCTACTGTATTACTTTATATTTGATTGTATATAAAACCATATAACAGTGATAAAAACACCAATAGTTTAGAAGGATAGCAATTGCGTAAACTGACAATAATATTGCATATCAATACATATTAAGGATTAACATGTTCTCAATATGTTGGAAAAAATGGACACATTGTAACGCTCTACATAGAAAATTCCAAGCACAAATTGACATAGCTGTGAGGTGACTATAGTTTTTAATTTTAAATATATGTTTAAAATAATCTGTAATCACTGAAATATCATTACATATTATAATTAAAGAACCTTTGCAATTAATAATCCATATAATATGTTGTGTACATTTAAATTATTGATACGAGTAATAGCGTCAGAAAACTTGATTAATTCGATTTTATCAAGAGATCCGTCAACAACATAATACTTCCTTTGACTCATTCATTACCACAAAAGGTTAATTAATAATCCAAAAATGTGCAAAAATACACGTTTCCGATCAAAATTGATGTAATTCGATGTTTATGTTTTAATGACCTAAATATCTTTGGTTTGCCTAGTATTTATCCGGCATTTAACTTATTGCCTCTGTTATATAATAAATGTAATTAAAATAAAATCCTATTTACCTTGAAAGTAAATAATGCAAATACGACTAGACTGTCGCTCTATATTTTATACTAAAATTAACTTGATTGAGTTACGTATTTCTTGGAATAACTTTGATTTGTTATAGTTTCTTTATTGTTAATATTTAGTACTTAAAAGTTAAAGTAAGCGAAGGAATGTTTCATTATACTGATATATCTGAAAGTTGAGCATTCTACTTTATACATTAGATTTAATAAAATGTTTATCTATATGTTATACTAGCTGTTCCGCGCGGTTTCACCCCCGTGGCTCCACTCCTGTTGGTCGTAGCGTGATGATATATACTCTATAGCCTTCCTCGATAAATGAGCTATCTAACACCGTAAGAAATTTTCAAATTGGACCAGTAGTTCCTGAGATTAGCGCGTTCAAACAAACAAACAAACAAACTCTTCAGCTTTATAATATTAGTATAGATTTATTTGGAGTTTTTTTACAAAAAAATATTTATACAAAAGTACTTAGAAGTTGACCTGTATTATTTCAATTATAATTCTAAGATTTTTACCAAAACTAACATTAACGGAAACAAGGCGACGCCTAGAAGTATTAGACCAGTGTAAGATAATCCAACACGATTGAAAACTCAATTGCTTTATACGAAATTGTTGAATATAAATAGAGGAAGTGAATCTCTAACGGAAAATTAACGATAAGGAATACAAAATAAATAAACCAACACTTAAATAGTATCATTAGCACAAGTTTTCACCATTTATTACGTTGCAAGTTTTTAAAGAGGATGCGGACGAAGCCGGAATATCGAACTAGTTAGAAATCTGTCGCCATTTGTAGCGAGGAAATAAGTTATATACTTTCGCTGTTCCTTCCTTAAACTTTGTTATAATTAATTTACTAATAAAGATATTAACAAAGTCATAATTTTTTCAGTTTTTTTAAGCTCCGAAACTCCTAAATTTTCTACTACAAAAAAAAGCTCAGAAAACTTTACTAAGCCCTAACAAATGACAATAATAATTTTTGGATATTTCCCATTTTAATTTTTAAAAGTTATTATTGTCATTTTACTCATTAGGGCTGATTTTATTGGGCTTTCGATATCAGTTTAAAGTTTTTTGATATCTGCAATAGTTACGGAATAATCGCTTGTGCACACTTAACGATTAAACCCTGTATAATTAAACCACACAATTAGCATTTCCAATACCCATAAACCCAAGGTATAAAGACTACAGTGACGTCAGAGAGAAATCTTAGGATGTTCATACTTTGTGGTAAAGGAAAGGGCTGTAAGATGAAAGTGGCTGCATCTGCACTTTCTCATAAATACGTGAAGGAATTTACTAGCTTTCAAAAGTAATTTTGTTTCATGTGGATATGTTTCAAATGTATGTAAGATAAAAAAATATAGCTTTCCGTCAGCTTTGCTTTGTCTAAAACCATATGAATAATATACTAAAACCTTCCTCGAGATACACTCTATCTATTAAAAACCGCATCAGAATGTGTTGCGTAGTTATGAAGATTTAAGCATACATAAGGACGAACAGACAGCGACAGCGACTTTGTTTTATACAATGTAGTGATTATATTGAAGAGAGAAATTGTAAACAATGACAATTCGCTTAAATTTAAGCTTTATAAAGGAGCTTAAAACTCAGTATTAAAATGAAGCCGTTTATTGAATTGTTTTAATATTTTCAACAAACGTTTAAACATAGTAATCTTTTTACTATGGTATAAAGCATAATAAATGTCGACAAACATAAAAGGAAAATAAAAGATAATTATGCGTTTATAATTTATGTTACAACAAAATTTACAGACCCAAATAAATCATCATTATTTATTACGTATTTTTATGAACATACCCGCCTAATAATAAGTTTTAAAATAAACATTCTCACAATCTATACTTATATTATAATATAAGCTGAAAGTTTTATTTTTTGCTTGAACGCGCTAATCTCAGAAACCACGGGCCCGATTTAAAAAATTATTTCACTGTAAGATAGTCCACTTATCGAGCAAGGCTATAGATTATATATCATCACGCTAAGACCAATAGAAGTGGAGCAATCCAGGTAAAACTGCGGGGCATAACTAGTTTCTAGATAAAATTAGGTCATAAAGTAGCACAAACATTATCAGAACAGAAAAATGTAAACCGTAATAATTAACTAATAGATTGACACTATTACCATTAAATATTTGAACTGACAAAATTAATTATCAGCGGTTTAATTTAGATTTTCACGGTTAAAAAGTGAATTAATTCGTATAACGAGAGAATGCTAGAGTTCTCATCACTCTAGTTATAAAAATTGACATTGACCTTGATTTATTTTTATAATTTGTATTAAAAACTTTGAATTAGGTAACGTATTTGTACAATTTTTATCCCTCCTATTTCACTATACAAGTATACATCATCATCATCAGCCCATATACATTCCCACTGCAGGGACACGGGCCCCCTATGAGGGTACATACTTACGACTAATTACTTATAAAAATCATATCCACCAGTATCTATTCATATAATTACGTAGTCAAGTAATTAGTCGTAAGTATATAGTTTTATAATTTTGTGGGTTAAAACACATAACACATACATGTGAGTCCTCAATTGTTTAACTTGTAAATTAACCTTAACCTGTCAACGCTTGCAACTTGCAAGTAAATCATATATAGCTCAACAGTTTCACAATTGATAAATACATATAAAACAAATTTTCTTCTAGAAGGTTAATGAAATTCAACAATAAAAACATTTATAGAACTAGGGCATGCCCATTTTAATAACAGATCGCTTTTAAATTGTGCCGTTCAAGGTTTGAATGCAGAAATACAATAACTTGTTTTATATCTTATTTATATATCAAAAGTGATAATATATAAGTAACAGGTCGCTTTTATAGGTAACTATAAAACTTACAAGATACTTTTTGCTACACTCTTTATAAATATAAATATAATTAATAATATAAATAAACAATATAGCTTACATTTAGATATAAAATAAGATGTATCGCCAAATGCGTTGTTAAGAGAAAGGCTCGACCAAGTCGGCAACTTTTTAACGCTTTTTTTAAAGGCACAAGGACGTTTAATAATGAGACAAAACACGAAAAAGGGGCGATGGGGCAGAGCAACGTTTGCTGGGGCAGCTAGTCATCACTACATAGTATAAAACAAAGTCGCTTTCTCTGTCCCTATGTCCCTTTGTATGTTTAAATCTTTAAAACTACGCAACGGATTTTGATGCGGTTTTTTTTTAATAGATAGAGTGATTCAAGAGGAAGGTTTTAGTATATAATTTATTAGGTTTTAGACAAAGCGGGCGAAGCCGCGGGCGATAAAACAACAACGTAATTTGCCCTATTAGTCACAAAAACTACTGCACCTATTTCAAAAATTCTTTCACCCGCATAAAGCTACATTATTCCTCACATTGGCTATATTATAATCGGTATATATATCTTATTATAATGAAAATATATAACCAGGCACAAGCATACAATATTAACCACTCAAAAAACATAAGAATGCGTATCGAAAGGTATCAAAAAAGGTAAGAGATGTCCGATAACTTTCACATCGGCGAAAGCACTACTATCTGAGGTCATTCACTTGGCCCAGTGTAGGCTTCACCTGCTTAAGGCTTATTGTATAGCTTTTGGTGGAAGAAGTCTAAAGTTATGTATGATTGATTATTGTAGAGAAAAGCTTTTTAACGCACACAGTCATAGCTTTATGAATTTTAAAGTAGCTGTTTGGTAATAGTCTAATGGGATGATGATAGATCATGGTATGGTAATCGTATTAAGCAGGTTTGTATTATTTATTTGTAAATTTAGGTTTAAAAAGAGTTATATGTCACAAAGGCTGGTAAAGCACCTGTAATGCCTGTGGTTTTTCCTGGCTTTCAAATTATATTTGTGTGTCATTGCAACTAATATGCTAATTTCTTACCAATCCATATTACCTAATTTGTTCTAAAGGCCTCTAATAATTACCTGAAAATAATTCCTGGCTATCTAACTATGTTTAGTTTTATAGTTTTATTAAAGATCAATAAATAAATAAATAAAAATGTTTGTGTAATTGTTAACTACTATATATAATAGAGTCCTTGTTTATTATACACACTTCAATGCTAATTTCATACCCATCTGTGTTACCAATTCTTTGTAAGACCGCCAATTACCTGAAAATAAAGGGAAATATTATTAAATTAAAGTACAATTTGACAGAAAGAATTGCTTAAAACAAACTAATAAATAATTGTAGATTGATAACTGATGCAAGCAAATTTTACTTCATTGCTACCGAAACAATTAATTTTTACAGTAATATTGTATCACAATTGCTAAATTTTAAACCACTTTTAATTGCAGATTTCGCGTGAGTTTGTTTCATGCGAAAACGAAACATAAGGATTAAGCAAAGTATTGTTAAAAATAGATTTTCTAGTTTTTTATTATTCTTCATATAACTTTATATTAATACAATCTGTCCCGGAAAACGTTGCACTGTCTTACTTTTACCAATTAGGCGTATAGAAAATAGATGCTGTCTGATTCTCAGACTTACCCGATATGCACACAAAATTTCATGACGTTCTGTCAAGCCGTTTCGGAGGTGTTTAAGAACAAACAAAGTGACATGAATTTTTATATATTAGATGATGATGAATTGATGAGTTTCTACAGGAAATCTAATACTAATATTAAATTCACATAGACTTTTACAATTAATACTATACTATACTATTATTATTAATATTATCTTGGGAACTACTGGTCCGATTTGAAAAATTCTTTCGGTGTTAGATAGCCCATTTATCGAGGAAGGCTATAGGCTATATATCATCTCGCTAAGACCAACAGGAGCTTAGCCACGCGGGTAAAACCCCGGAGCACAGCTAATGTAAGAATAAAATAATTACATAAGGTTGTATAAGAGTATATTGACACTGGAAACTATTGCAATTATATTTATGTAATATCAATTTTATTGAGGTCAGAACAAGGTAATAAAATAATGTTTTTGTTCTAGCAAAGTTCTACTAATTGACTTTGAATTCTCTTGTTATTTAGTTATTGCAGAATTTTCCATCAACAGTTTTGCGATTTGTAATAAAGAAGATTTCTTCGTCGAAAACAACTTACACATTAAAAGTTGCAATAATTTACAATAACACTTAAATTATAGAGAATTTCTAATGGAATAGCTTACATTGATTGATTTAAAACAGAAAATAGTACTTTTATTTATCTATATATATATATATATATATAAAAAATTGTATTTAATCAAAAGTAAGGAGGAAAATGTATGTCAGAATATATGAGTGAACGTTACAAAAACAATTGCCTAATAAATAATTGTTCCAAACATTATTATATAAAATACACGTCAATCAAAAAGCGATTCATTATTTTGAACCACTCGACGTGTCCGTGTGTTAGATATCAAATATAATAAGAATTGCTTTCACTAAATTATTTGTAAATGATATCTATTTCCAATCTTAATATATACATATATATAAATCTCGTGTCACAATGTTTGTCCTCAATGGACTCCTAAACCACTTAACCGATTATAATAAAATTCGCACACCATGTGCAGTTCGATCCAACTTGAGAGATAGGATAGTTTAAATCTCAAATCGTTTTAGAGAAAGCGGGCGAAGCCGCGGGCGGTAAGCTAGTTAATGTATAAAAATTAAGATAGCGGAATTACTTTTAGTTTTTCTCTAAGAATATTTAAATAATTGGTTGAAATATTTGGGGTTTAATTTTTATTAAAAATTAATAAAATAAATCATGCTCTTGGTAAAGTCTAATAATGTAGTTATTTGTAAATTTTATTTCTGAAATAAAAATGCTCTATATAACCGAACCAATAAATAGTAAATAATGTCTCTGTATTAACTAATATATATCATACTAGCGGTCCGCCCCGGCTTCGCCCGTGGTACATATTTACGTTTTCTCTACATAAGAACCATCCTCGTACTTCAAGGAATATAATAAAAAAAGAATTATCGAAATCGGTTCAGCCGTTCACACGTGATGCCGTGACAACGCGAAACGGGTTTCATTTTTATATATATCATATTTAGCGATTTCACGTTCATATAAATCTGTAAACAAACTGCAAAATGCAAATACTAGAACAATCTAGAAAGATGACTCAAACTTGGCAATTTGTCAAGGGCCAAGATTCGCTTGCCACGACTCCGGTATTCACTTTCACTTTACCGGATTTATTTAATATAGAAACCGAATATTTGTTTGTAGAGAAATTGTGTGCATATTTCGTTATGGTATTTCATTTTCTATTATTTAGTGGGCGTTGGATGTCGTAAAAATAGCGAAAAGAAAATTGTTACTTAAAAAAATATTTTATGTTACTTTCTTGTATTTAAATCATATTTAATATTTTGATAAATGAGGTATATTTATTACCCGATATTATACTTTACATGTTATGCAAAGCTTTGGCTTTATAATCTATAAATGTTACCGAAAGAATACTAATTCAATAATTTCAAAGAATCTCATCGTTTAACTAATCTGAATTATAAATAGAGCATTTCAAAAAAAATCAAGATTATTTTATCACGTAATATATCCGCTCCTTGCATATCAAAGTGTATCATAAAGTATTATTTCCAAGTTTCCAATAATTTTCAACAAGATTACAAAGCCCCAAAGTATAGAAATACGTCATGAAATCAAAAGTGTCCTCTATTAACTATATAACTAGAAAAGAAAACAGACAAATTCTACCCCGAAATCTAACCAAAAACACCATTCAAAACCTACATAATATGCACTATATTTGAATTCCTAACCCACCAAATAAAGTTCCCATGATTTCTCCCATATGATGCTACATTAACAAAGGTAATTAAGGTAATTATCTCCGTTACACTTGCCCACTTCTCAGCGTCTGCTACGGTTGACTGCGTGCAATGTTTTATGTAATTTAGTAGCAATAGTTGCTGATAATAATTTAATAGTGTTACGAAGACGTTGGTCAGGTGGTTTGTAAAATTATTTATTAACAACGAAGGAAATAATATAATACTTTTAAGCAACCAAACTGGCGGTTCACTTGATAAGCTAAAGTAAATAGGTTAAAAGGTACTTCTTTACATTGTAATATGTTTAAGTGAGCTCATGAGTTCTGCGTTGATTTATTATTTTAGTTAGTTGAACCACAAATACTTGATTGCACCATATTTTAATGTAGCGTATATTTGTCGTTGCAGTGACCTCTCACGTTAACTACTAAATCGAAGAAATGTTGGTCATCAGCCTGCTCGGTGGGCTGACGATGAAGGTCTTGAGAAGAAAATGGATGCGGGTGGCGAAGAACAGAAAAGAATGGCGTGCCCATGAAAAGACCTATACTCAACTTTGGGTTAAACCGGGCTGAGAAAGAAGAAGAACTACTAAATTATTTTTGTTTAATTAATCAAATTGAGTTGTGTTCAAGTTTGCTTCGAGTATAAAACGTTGCTTATAATTGGAATATTCACGCAACTCCAAAGAGACTTATTACTCAAATTGTAGATACAATCATAAATATTTTATTCGTTATATGATGTCATTTAAGAATCCTTTTCACTATATATCTCGTCTTCTAACCATACAACCGTATCTTCAATCTCAAGATGTCAACCTCAAACCGACTTTCACCGGTTATAAAAACTCGATACAAATACTTTGTCCGGTTCCATTTCACTCGGTCACATCACTAGTTATCCGGTATCGGTTTTTTTCGCACTAGTGTTGTCCCTATTCACCTAGTACGGATGGTATATGTGTTTAGGATGTATAATTAAGGGGACAAAATCGTATTCATTTATTCGCTTTGGTTTTTGTTTAGTATATTTTTTTCTTTATAAGCTAAAAAACAGACGTTTATATCGCTCTACTCTACTTTAATTCAAAATCATTTCTTAGTCTCACGTATCTTTAACTTAATATAATTTTACTCAGGAACATAAGTTCCTACGTAGCGTAGTCTACGCAACATGTAAAATAATTATCAAAATACTTTAAGTAGTTGACATCCATACTAATATTATAAATGCGAAAGTAACTCTGTCTGTCTGTCTGTTACTCAATCACGCCTAAACTACTGAACCAATTTTCATGAAATTTGGTATGGAGATATTTTGATACCCGAGAAAGGACATAGGCAACTTTTTATCCCGGGAAAATGACGCAATCCCGGAAATCCCACGGGAACGGGAACTATGCGGGTTTTTCTTTGACTGCGCGGGCGAAGCCGCGGGCAGAAACCTAGTTATCTATATATATAAAACTCAAAGGTGACTGATATAGTGATCTATCAACGCACAGCCCAAACCACTGGACGTATCGGGCTGAAATTTGGCATGCAGGTAGATGTTAGGACGTAGGCATCCGCTAAGAAAGGATTTCCCGAAATTCTTGCGGGAACGGGGAAAAACGGGGATGCACGTACAAAGTCGTGGGCGGAAGGCCGGAAGCTAGTCTACAAATAAAACTTACAATTCATTCTCTGTATAATATGTAATATTTTACCAAATCGTTCTAAATATACTAAACAAGAACATGAATACCTCCGTTACAAGTTACGTCAAGCCAAGCTCCGAAACCTCTCATTACATCTTGTAACATCTTACCTCAGAATTAAGTTGCAAATACTCATACTTCCCTCTTTATTATATAATGTTTTATATTTCATTTTATACAATTTATAATTTCACGGACGAATTATTGTGTTTTGATGTTTGTTAAAGTATATACCATCACTACATAGTATAAAACAAAGTCGCTTTCTCTGTCCCTATGTCCCTATGTATGCTTAAATCTTTAAAACTACGCAACGGATTTTGATGCGGTTTTTTTAATAGATAGAGTGATTCAAGAGGATGGTTTTAGTATAAAAAATAATTTATTATGTTTTAGACAAAGCGGGCGAAGCCGCGGGCGGAAAGCTAGTACAATATAATTTTATTATAGATATTTTTTGATCTTACACAATAATATAGTATACATATGTTTATTGATACGTGTTCTTTATAATACCTGCTATATAATTTTAGCACAATCATAAAATCAATCACACAGTAATATAATAAACTAGCTTTTCGCACGCAGCTTCGCCCGCTTTGTCGAAAACTTAACAAATTATAATATGTATAAAATCTCTCTCAAGAACCTCCGTTGCGTATTTCTAAAGTTGCGTATGTTTCAATAAACATACATAGAGACGGATAGACAGCGACTTTGTTTTAAATACTATGTAATGATGAATATTAAACCTTTTGTTGAAAAGCTCTTTCCTTACCTAATGAGCATCACCTCGATGTCCAGAATTTTCTTTTATGCTACGATAGGGGAGCGCTTCGCCACGATCTCGCCTGATGGTAAGCTGAGATGTGGCCTAAGATGGAGCGTGCATCCCTAGAATGTACCTGTTCACTCTCCTCTTGAAGAAATCCAAAACGTAAGTATAAAATACTATGAAACGTTGTTTCTAATCAAACATTTTAACAAAGTATGCACTCTTGTATTATGTAGTTATCTATTACACAACTTTCAAATTAAACTAAGGTTGACAAGTATGAAAATTCGTAGGCTAGATACCAAATAATATTTCCTGGTCCGTAATTGATCGGATTCGAGGCTAAATTCACTATTTAATTGACCTTCTATTTAAATTGCAGTTTTACACGCAATATGATATAATAGTTATTGCTATTAAATAATAAAAACAATGAAAAAATGTTAGATAATAAAATACTATATACCATATAAGTTTTTGTTTCTGTTTCATAAACGTATGCTAGAGCGTTAATATGTTATTAAAAAGTTAAAACTAAAAACAGTTATATAACCTACTCGCTGTGCCCTGCGGTTTTACCCGCAGTGCTTCACTTCTGTTAGTCTTAGCGTGATGATATTATATAGCCTATAGCCTTCCTCGATAAATGGGCTATCTAATACTGGAATAATTTTTCAAATCGGACCAGTAGTTCCTGAGATTAGCGCGTTCAAACAAACAAACAAACTCTTCAGCTTTATAATATTAGTATAGATAATATAAGTAACATAGACCATAATATATTATACACTATTCCGATCTTACATAAATAGCATATTTGAGCAACGCAATTATTTAATTTAAAAATATATAATACATTTAACGGAACATGTCAAAGGAAATAACAAAACCGCACATAATCACACCAGTTATTCCACCTTTAAATGACATTCAAACTTCGAAATAACCTAAAATGCACTTCCCGATAACCTTAATACATTGGACAATTTTATTTCAATGATACACGAAAACTAATTTGTATACAAGTATGGGAAAGTATCGATTGTATAATAAGCTGTATGTACTAGTGGTTGTCCGTGATTTTTATCGTTTCCTATGTACAAATATTCTAGTATTTTCTATGGACCACTATCTATATAATATGTCAAAGACATAATTCTTATATCGGTCAAACAGAAAGAAGCATTGCAAAACAAATTGTGAATATTAAATATAGACGATACAAAAATATCAAAGCTGTGAAAATCTCAGCAAAGCTCATGAAAATTCAAAGAATGTTATTTCTGAAACTTAATACTGATAATCAATAATTTAAAAGCTATGTTCAAATTGAAAGAAAGTCATTCTTATTTTTATCTTAAAATATAAATCACTATAATATTATCCATTCAAACTGTAGTTTTAGTCATTCTTTCTGTAACCATTTTTCTATAAACATTCTACCAGGGCCTGTAAAAAAGCTCATTCAAAACTGAACTCTATTTACCACAATTATTAAGTCCTATTTCCTCCAGAACAATTGTATACATTACTAGCCGCTCCGCGCGGTTTCACCCCCGTGGCTCCTCTCCTGTTGGTCGTAGCGTGATGGTATATAGCCTATAGCCTTCCTCGATAAATGAGCTATCTAACACCGAAAGAATTTTTCAAATCGGACCAGTAGTTCCCGAGATTAGCGCGTTCAAACAAACAAACAAACAAACAAACTCTTCAGCTTTATAATATTAGTATAGATGAGTATAGATTACTGTAGCATCAAGCTTCTATCCACTTAGAGAAAAGCCTAGATTTAGTAACGTTAACATAATAATGGTGATCTTGCAATTTAAAGAACCGTTCCTATTTGGTTACATTTCTTACTCCACTTTATATTAACTGTAGTTTAACTCTTATTAATGTGAACTGTCATTCAATTACTACTTAAACTGAGGTCAAAGATACTTAACTGAGCTTTACATTTTAATGTATAACAGAAACTTTACCTCAAAAGTAATCATAATAACCTATTTTATTTTAAAACTGACTTCCGACAATCTCTCTCATATCAAATCCTCTGTATATTTCTTGGTATTTGCCCTACAATAATAGAAATATTATAGCATCCTGCACATCACTAATCTGACATTTTGTGTAACCTTTACACGATGACATAACATAAAATAACGAAGCCATTCGCTAGTGACTCGCACCTTGCTTTCGTCATGTACAAATGTCAATAGTTCATTTGTCGTACATGTTATGTACATCTCAATTAATATGTTTGTGTGCTTTTTAAGAGTATCTTTATACCTAATTTGGATGAGTTGAAATGCGTAATTTTGTATAATTTTTAAAATGATATATAACTAGCTGGAGCTCATGGCTTTACTCGCGTGGTGACCCGGCAATTACTGGCCTATGTGCTTATTTTGAATGTAATCTAACTTTGTACTAAACTTACAAATACCATATGTGAAAGAGTAACAAATATATATCACAATGTTCTAATAAACTGTCCTAATATAATACACGCGAAAGTTTGATAAGAAGTAGGATTACGAAGCGTTCTTTATCAACAAAAACTTCGTCAGCCTACTTTTTCCCACTATGGTGATAAAAGCCTTTACAACATATTATTTTACTCTAGCTCTATTTAAATGTAAATAATATATCACACCATATAAATTTAATTGCAAAACTGTTCTTAATCGCGTCTAGCAATTTTGTCAGTCTGTTCGCGATTACCTCACAACGAATGTGTCAATCTAGTAATACCATTGATTAAGGTCTTGTTAACGTCTGATTGTCTTGTAACTGCTGAACAACTTTCTAATGTTATTTTTTATCAAATATGACCTACACAAGTTGTATGTTACAAGGAATAAGGTTCAAATTAGAGTATAGATTAAACTCTATTCCTGTAAGTTGCAGGGAAAATAATATATTCGAGACAAAAATGACAACAAAAATATAATTAATGTATTTATTAATTAAAAGAGGATCAATTTTATTTCGAAAATATAATCCAACCACTATACAGGTCTATTGTTTATCGAAAACATATCTTATTTATACAGGGTGTCCCAAAAAGTAGTGATGAACGGAAGCTGGGAGGTAGAGGACCTAGAGGGCTATCCGAATCACCCCCATGTATGTTATGCGATTTTTCATATTTTCGGAGTTATGACGTTTTTTTCAATTTTTCACCTATCGCCGAGTACAATGACATTTTCACTCATGGTGACGTCAATTATTGCGCTAGATGCTTGATTTTTTTTTGTTTGCTAAGCTGAAAGATAGGCCAATTCAGTATGTTAACATTTACTATCGTTAGATCTTTGAATGGAATAAAAAAAAAGAATTAAATGCCAAGAAAGATAAAATTTACTCAGTATGAAGCCTTCTGAATAATAAAATGAAATTTTTGGGGTTGCTACCTGATAGATCATAGAGCAAGTTTTTAAAAGCCAAATGGAATACTTTTTTTTTGTGATTTTATTTTTTTATGGGCCCTTGAAGTTGTGAACATACTGGGTAATTTTATCTTTTTTTGTGTTCTAAGCTGAAAGATAGCCAAGTCGGCCTATCTTTCAGCTTAGAACACAAAAAAAATCGAGCATCTAGCGCAATAATTCACGTCACCATAAATAAAAATCTCATCGTTCTCAGCGATAGATGAAAAATGTCATAACTCCGAAAATACGAAAAATCGCATTACATACATGGGGATGATTCGGATAGCCCTCTAGGTACTCTACGTCCCAGCTTCCGTTCATCACTACTTTTTGGGACACCCTGTATATTAAATCTCTATATTTGCAGCTTCTTCAAGATTATCTTTCTACTTGCGATTTTATTAATAGCTCCTGCTTTTGACTTATGTAAAGGTCCCTAGAACGTGCCTAGAACATGCAAAGGTTAGTTCAGTCCTCGACGACATCCTAGCTTTCATTATTTCTTAATAACTAGATAGTAATTGAAAGAGGAATTTCAGTTGCATCAGATAAGCAATAATTAAATAATATTTATCAAAGTATCTTTAAAACTGTTACCTTTAATATTAGAGCTTATCAATTATCATATACATATTTACCTGATATACATAACGTATTAACATATTAGTATTCATAGTTATTGAATATTCAATAAGAGTAGGTTATGTATTCAGTAAGGTAAGTAAATGTAAGTACATAATTATCTCTGTGATATGTTTATTTTTACCATAATATCCTTTTTCTCAATATCTCAACAAAATGAAATATTTTACAAATTCTCAGTTGTAGGATAAGCATAGGTAAACATTCCTTAACCTATACCCTATACTAGAACATTCCATACAAAAAAGTCTAGAAAATTCCCTCCTAAATACTAAATTAATCAACCGATGCGCCCTTGAATTTTTTCATCAAGACATCGAAAAATATGTAGAAAGTAGCTAGCATTGGCCGACTCGTACTCATCATACGCAACACACACACACAAACACACACACGCACAGCTTGACCTTTCATCAGATTGTGAAAGTATTAAGGTGTGGACATAGCGATTTTCATATTTACCTTGTAAGAAAATATTTGTATGCATGTAATTATTGAAGACAAAATATGTAACGAAAATGAATGAATGTTGGTTTTTTTTTTCTTGTATACCTAATAATGAGGTTATGTTTTTCGAATAAATCAACTTTTATACTTGATTTTTAATAGTAGGTACAAGTCAATGAAGACAACAAATAAAATATATAGGAGGCATCCTATTTAGCCCTTTTGAATTATGTGTCTCAAACAATAATTATGTATCTGTTGAAACAATATCTCACAACTACATAACAATCCTAATATAATCGAATTTTCAATTTTTCATAATTTCATTTGTATTTTAAAATATTCCTTCATAGAAAACGTATTTCCTACGATTGCTTTCTCGCTATTCGCTACGCCCATCACTTACAACCTTATGTAGTAATTTAGCGATTTCGTAGCAATTAATAGACATACCTACAAGCAATAGTAACTGTAAAATTACGCTTTAATTATATCGAAAACTAACCGTTTAGGAAAGCAAGTTTGTACATAGAAAATAATTATCGATGATGGAAAAAATATGTGTTTTTTACATTTAAATATTCAGCCATAAAACATAAACTGCTCGATTAACTCTATTTTAAAGTTACGGTTTTATACATAAGTCCAAAATGAAACTTTTTTGCCCACCGGGAATCGAACCCGCAACCCTCCGGATGTAATTTCCGTGTAATTACAAAGAATTAGTATACATGTCAAATCAAACACCTACTTAAATAACATAAAATACGTTTAACGAGAACCTACGAATAATAATTTCCTACAACTTTGTTCATTAAAATGAATGTTTAATAATCATGAAAAATAGCTATTTCAGCGCTATAATTCAAAAAATAAATAAATAATTACAAAAGATATCATTGAAACCTCTTTACAACTCATCAATAAATAAAAGTTCTACTACATCAAACTAAAAAAGGTAAATAAAAGAAAAAGTCCTTATCTGTGCAATGTCAGATAAACATCCGCACATCACTAGAGCGAGCCCTGTTGACCCGGAAAACAGGTTCTGCACAGCCCTACTTATTGAATGAATGAAGACACGTAGAAACTAAGATTTTCACAATATGTTTTTTTACTAAATGATTTATTATTTTGCAAACAGTATATTTTAAATATATGTCATAATATAGTTTGAATATTCATTAAAACTAGTCTATCCGATTTGGAAAATTTTGGTAAAAATCCAAGACAGAGATATGTATGTAGATTTATGAATACTTATTAAAATATAATAATTAATATTTAATACTTTAAAACTATTTCTTTCTCAAAACTTACCTTTTCTTCATCAGTATTCGTTTACAAATATTTACGTTCGAAGAGATTATGTTTTGAATTTTATAACTTTCTCTCATGAAGAGTTTTGTTTTATTTCTTTAAATAAACATTAAGATTAATAGCAAAATGTTTAAATTTGACGTTGACACGCTTTTTCTAACCACACATAATTTTGTGGTTATATTTATTTATGATAATGAAGAATATAATTAATTGCATTACTGAGTCAGTTTTATTAGAAACTAGGTAAGTATAAAGACTATATACTGTTTAATTACATAATTTATTCTTTTACTGTCCTAAAATTACAATTCAGTTTGAATAGAAACAACATTTTATAACACACATTTTGTGTATAAAATTTACCAGTTACTTAGTTAAATTTGCTCTTAGGATTCACATACTTAGAGTTAAATCACAACTAGATATGGAAGCAACATGAATAGTATTTCATTAAACAATATTTAATATGATTATAATTAGTAAAAATAACAACTTATTTATTGTAAACCTCGAAATAGTGTTATTTTTTAACTAGCCGCGCCCCGCGGCTTCACCTGCATGGCACCGCTCCTGTTCTTCTTACCGTGATGATATATAGCCTATAGCCTTCCTCGGTAAATGGGCTATCTAACACTGAAAGAATTTTTCAAATCGGACCAGTAGTTCCTGAGATTAGCGCGTTCAAACAAACAATCACACAAACTCTTCAGCTTTATAATATTAGTATAGATAATAATTTCTATAAAATGATGTTCAAAAAGCGTCGAAAGTTCAACGATAAATACCAATACACGTAATAATTTCACTTTTGTAACTCTGTCGTGACCAACGAGATTGTATCTAAATGGGTTCGCTAAATAGATAGTACCGACTTTGAAGAAATGCTTATGTAAAAAGTATGGATTAAATATAATGTAAGATACAGTATCTGCTATTTTTATATAAACTTATGGATTTTCCGTAGACTATAATTATAGTGTGCCAAGTACTCAAACATTTATTAATAAAAGGTATCTTGAACAGATCAACAGAAGACTATTATGACTATGAGGGTTTTTAAATGCATAAAATGATTTTCAAGAGTGGGTTTTATATATGTATACACGGGTGTTTACCCGTGGGAAGCCGGGTCACATCGCTAGTAACTAATAAATTAATTTTTTAGCCCCTCTTCCCTTACTCCATAACCCACAAAAATACACGGAACTTAACACTTGTAAATGCTGTTATTTTCATATTATAGAGCAGTTCAAGGACTCTACATACCTACCTACCTTCTCTCCATAATATATCTAGAAATTTTATAACAAAATATTCAAAGATGCGACTAAAACATTTAAATTATCGCAGAAGCAAGTTTGCGATTGTTACTCAGCCTGACATTTAACATCTTGACCGTTCACCGCTTGCGCAAATGTAACTTGCTACACGAGCTATCGAATTATATATTAAATTATATTATATGATACTATGAAGACATATTATATGTGAAGTAAATGTGTTAGCACGTTTGTTTTCCTTGGTTTTGTCATATTATTACGTGGTTTTGTGCTGAAATACATGGGAAAAGACCATAATTGTATTTAGATAGCATGTTGTCTTATTTCTATTAAATTTGCAAGGATATTTGTTAGTCTTTTACGTAGAGAAGACTAATCAGATTATTATACCAGTAGAAGTGGTGGACTAAAAATAAAATAAACCTTTCCGGTATTTATAAAACTTTTAAGTTAATTAAAATAAGCTTAATGCATCAAAAAGTTATCCAAATTAGTGTATTCATTAAAATAACATGTATCTGATAGGAACCACGTAAAACCTTCTTCTACTATTTCCCTGAAAAGTGAAATATAAATATTTGAAGAAGACTTATATATACCTAGTCTTAAAGTTACGCTATTAATCTTATTTCTAACACACGATTACTTAATCCCGTGTTAAGTCTATTAATTAATATGAGTTAATATGTAATGACGTTTCACAATTATTTTTAAGAATATGATATTTGCGTAACGCGCGCAATTTGGTAACGATTATGATTCAACTCCGCATTCATTTGGCTTTGAATAATTCTGTGTAATGTTACAAAACCCTTTCATAAATAGCTTACGGATTTTCCGGTTATCTTGTGTTTAAGTTCTTGGAAAATTATTATAATGTCATGTTATTTATTTATTGATAATTTGATATTTTATATCTTGACATACTTTAAATAGTTGTTTAAAATCTAGTTTTTGAAACAACTTGTATAATAAAGATGTATTTTTTACATTATAAATATATATTTCTCTAGTTTATTTTAAATTTAAAATGTTAATTATCTCGATTAAAAATACAAACATAAGAAAGTGGGACAAATTCAACATTTATTCGTGTCAACCTATCGTTAATTTACCATAAGTGGTCGAGCGCGTTGATGTCGTTTGTATGCGGAGCTTTCGAGATCGCTAATATTTAATACAGCCTTCATATTAAATATCTTATATGCATCATTGCAACGATTTTCTTTAACATTATTTATTCTGAATGTGCATCTATATACCTATAAATATATGCGTTTATTATGCTTGCATAAAATATTTTTTTAAAGCTTTCGACATTTCCAATGAGCTTATTATGTTACATTATAGAGCCGTATTTTTATTGTACTAACTTTATGTAGAAAGCTCTACCTAAAAATAACGTCCAAAAAATTTACAATTTCCCGTGAAAGCTCGTCTGAAAAACTTTACAAAAAAGTTCCATACCTTGACATGTAGATAAAGTCGTACACAAAAGCACCGCCACTGCACCCCATAAAACACAGTTAATAAAGCCCATTTCACTGCCACTTAATAACCTAGGCTGTAGCATTTCACTCTCACTATCATACTATGGTTCAATTCACAGCACAGAATAGCAGGTCAGTTTAGCACAGCGCCATCTCTTGATAGGCTTGAACGTTGGTGCGCGGGCGACGGTCGTACGTCTACTGCGCCTGAGTTGATCGTACGCAACCATCGGACCTCTCACGCCTTCCATGCAGGGGAAAGAAACATTTCTTGAAAGCGATTATTGTAAATTAGTTAATAGTGGACAATGTGTTTTGGGAAAATGTTTAATTTGTAATGATAATGAGTGCATTAGTGATTGATTGGATTTGATTAATTTATAAGAAATTATATTCTTATTATATTTATTAAGAAATTATGTTACAGAGTCGAAATAGAGTTTTGGGTCTACGACTTCGTAGATCTAATATGAATTGACAATATACGATTGACTTTAACTCATTTTTGGCTCTCATTCAAAATAAAAATAGCTTTTAGCATAGCGTAGTGTAGCTATTATTTTTATTTATTTATGAAAATGAGTAATCCTGCAAAAGGAATTAAATAAAATTTCTCGTAAATTAAGCCTTTATTCTATCAAGCCATTATATTGTTAATATTACATAATATAGCATCTCATCCTGGCTCCCCAGATAAAATCTGGATAAAAATATACCTCAAAATGTACCTCAAAACATACTTACTACTCTATTTCGACTGATAAAAGAATTCAAAAAATGGCTAAAGTAAGTTGTAAGGATATATGTATTAATTATAGCATACACACAAAAAGCATACTAGTTCCCGTTTATATACATAGCTATATATACATAAATCTTAAGTATAGCTATACATTTCAGTATGTACCAAAGGTTGGCCACCCCTGCACATCGAACCCACTTCACTTTCAAACTCGGTCGCGAACGCGGACGCGTAAACACACGGAACTGTTACTCGCACTTGCTGCAAACCACGGGGTTTACTTTTATAGGGCAAATGTTGACATATAACCTCAGGTCATCTAGGTGAAACTAGATTTGGGAGACAGGTTTGCAACCACTGCTTTTGGATATGATACTTTCAATTTATTAGCTACATGGTTTGGAAATTTCAGATATTATGTATAAATTCGGTGACCATTTAAGCCTATATTTATATAGTATTTTAGAAAGAATATTATATGTAGAATTTATATGTAGAAAGTATACATAAATTATAAAATATCAATCTAGGAAACCTATAAATATTTTGTCATTAATTGTGGGACTTAAACCGCATCTTTATACTTATAGTACATGAAAGAAGTTGCAGGAAATTACTAGTTTAAGGGCCGATTTTTCAATGCTTGGATAAAACTTATCCGTCCTATAAAGTATTACACGATAATATTAAAATGTCACGTAAATTGTCAAATACGGGCAATTAGAATACGTTTTTAAAATGGTAGTTTTATACATTATTCGACGACTAAGTTTTATCCAAGCATTGAAAAGTCGGCCCTTATTCATACACAGTCAGTAAAGGCGAAACAATTTATCTATTGTCAATTGTGATAAATAACCAAATCAATTCCCAAAATTGTTTTATCTAAAGAAAATCATATTATACCCGAATAACAGGAGCTTTTTTATTTTTTATCCCGGATCTATGTGGGCGCCCCGCCCCAGAGGCGGGCGGCTTATTAACTAGCACGAAAACATTACATTCATTCATATTGTAATAATTAGTTTTTCAACTCTCTCACGTTTAAGAAGATTTACCTCAATCATTATTAACTTTTGTATGAATGTATAAAAATTGTATTTTTCGTGATTCGTCTCAACGTTTAAAATGGAAATTGTAGAGCGGAACTCTACTAAAATAGGAAAAAATTATTTCATAAAATTGCATAAAAATGTATAATATATGGATGTACAAATAAAGAAATGTATTGATAAAAAAATTGTGATCCTGTTTTTATAATAATTAATAGATCGCGTACTCAAACCCACACAATTAAGAAAAATTGGTTGTCTGTAAAGTCGGTTTACTGCAAGTTTACTGACGATAGTTGAACGTGACAACGTCCAATTGTGCTTCTTTGTCGCTCGTTCCGCGCTCTCGCTTGCACATGGAACGCCTCAGAGCGAGGTAACGCCGCATGAGTCATGTTTTTTCGTGCGTGCAGCCGGCTCTATCGAATTATAAGACGTTGTCACGTCAAAAATATCACAAAATGCTAAAAATATTCAAAGATATCTTCATACATATTATATTCTTACATCCATTTACGCAGAAACATATCCCAAAAGTGTTATTACTTTTCTTTCACAATTTTTCAAATAATATTTTAGAGAAAGAGGAAAATTTTTAATGTAAAATAGCCAATGTAGAAAAAAAAGTCTCATAATATTATAATGTCACTCAGGAAAAGCTTTCGGCTGGTGAAATAGATTTCAAAATCAAAGTCAAACATTTATTTATTCAATTAGACTTCGTTGAAGATCATAAATCATCAAAATACACTTTCCGAACTGCCCCCCTAGTCAAGTGGCTTTCTGTTAGCGTAGCGTTCAATAGAATAGACTACGAATGTATGAGATTGACGTAAGCTGTAGATACGGTATCTACAGCTTACGTCAATCTCATACATTCGTAGTCTATTCTATTGAACGCTACGCTAACAGAAAGCCACTTGACTAGGGGGGCTGGGCGTAAATTATAATTTACGCCCAGTTCGGAAAGCAGTTTTCGTTTAAGGCCGTGTACGCGGTCCGTGCGCTGTTTGACTCCTAACTTACGAAATTAAAATCCGAACAATGTGAATTTTTTTAGAAATTATAGTCGACAAAATGATTATTTTCACCAAGATATTTGACTTAATTGAATATAATTTATACATATTGCAATAAAAGAATGTCTTACTTATAAGATAATATTAAAAAAATCAACTAAGGTACCTCTATTATTTTTCTACAATTTTTTTTAAAGTACTATAAAACACTGCGCGCGACCCGATTCAAATCAGTCGGCAGCGAGCCTTTCCAGAGAGAGGACATGTTGCTCGGCGCTCTCCTGTGGACCTATGCTGTTCATAGTAAAAGGATAGCGCAAGAGGTTTTGACTTGCGTTAAATTGAATAAGCGCTCTTAAGTAGTTTCAGAGTTCCATACATACAATCAAGTTTGTTTGACATCATTACAATTTACAAGGCTTTGTTCATTTATTTTATATTATTTCATATCTCTATTTTAATATTATCAAATTCGATGACTTTGAAAATCTTCATTATAATAATATGGTGTCTATAAAATATTATACTCGCAGTTTTTATAGTTTTTAACAAATAAACGTGTTCGGCAAGTCACTATGTTCTATAAGGATATGACCTTGTTGACAGCCTCAATGTAACACGTCTGATGAACACTTTTAGTAATAAAATTGAACATTAACTAGAGAGGGATTTTATTTTGTTATTTTAATTAGTACCTATAGATGAGAATTTTTAAGAAGAATAAAGTGAATGACGTTACTGAGCTCCAGCTTAGTCTTTATAAAATTAATTTACAACGCCGTAGTTAAAAAGGAAACGACGAAGAAAATCTACAGTCAGGTTTTCGACATAAGCTGAAATTTTTTTGTTACCCAGTACATTTCATTTCATTTAATGATATCAAATGTATCACTACATAGTATAAAACAAAGTCGCTTTCTCTATGTCCCTATGTCCCTTTGTATGCTTAAATCTTCAAAACTACGCAACGGATTTTGATGCGGTTTTTTTAATAGATAGAGTGATTCAAGAGGAAGGTTTTAGTATATAACTTATTAGGTTTTAGATAAAGCGGGCGAAGCCGCGGGCGGAAAGCTAGTTATTAATAAATGAAATTATTACGTCGACCAGTACATAATATAACACCTTTATTACAAGTATTTACCACGTCATCATCATCATCAAAAGATAAAAGTAGGTGCATTTCTTAACTATACCACAGAATGACACTAAAAATGAATATTCGGCAGTATACATTTTTAACACCCATAAAATATGGCACATTTATATGCCTTCTTTATTACATACCTACCATCTGACGTGGATTTTTACTTTTTCGTTACTTAAGTGAATTGATTTATTTAAAAACAAACAAATTATGTAGGTACTAAAACTTTCCTTGAGAACCACTCTTATCTATTAAAAATCGCATCAAAATCCATTTGCCAGTTTTAAAGATCTAGATAAGCATACATAGGGACGGACAGCGGAAAGCGACTTTCTTTTATACTATGTAGTGATGTTACAATCTCATTTTGGTAAATTCACCCGAAATTTATAGGTATTTAGTTTTATAGCATTGAAATGCTTTATAAATGAGAAATTTTAAAGAGTTAATATGGAAGCTTTTACATCTACGTTGTGACGCTGTTTTCCTGGTGAAATGTATAGCATAGCATTACAATATTATCTGTGACTCTATATCATTTAGCCGTAAAATATAATTATGTACCTCAAAAACCACTGATCGATTTTGAATAAACTGGCACTGATCCCTAAGTTGGAGCATACCCTAAAACAACAAAAACCAACATGTGCTTTATACAACGTGGATAAACATACAAAAAAACACGAGTCTTATGAAATTCAGCGCGCGTGTAGAACTTTGTAGACTTACAATAATTAACATAATATAAATTCAAAAAACTGTGTGTAATTCTGACAATATTAAAATCAACACAAACTCAAACATTTATTCATTGAACGATTACATACTAATTACACATCGAATTAATAACCTCCTTTTTTGAAGTAGGTTAAAAATACAAAACGAAGTAGATAAGTAGATAGCGCCATCTATTCGATAATTACGGCAACAGTTGCAATTTATGCGAAGACATGTTCGAAATATTTTGCTATATTTGTCACAAGATGGCGCATCTGCATCAGTATGAAAATTTTTATAAATAAAGCACAATTAATCTTTACTTACCATTATAATTTGAAGGACAATTTTAGAAATAAGAAGAACAAATTTATTAATAACAATATGAGGTCTAATCACGGGTCTAATTATTTTTTTTTCATATCTTTATTAGTTAAAGCGCCATCTATGTCTAGTCTATAAAACTAATGCAAACTTTTTGTCTGATGTTGACATTAAACCTCAAAGGGGTGACAGACGTACGAGTAAGTACGCGAACTTGTGGCTCGACGACCTTTTTCGCTCGTGTGTCACCCCAAGTACGCGTACTTAAAAACCGTCGAGTAAGTTCGTTGACGATCCAACATATTTGAAATTTTACTCGTAGCCCGCCTTCGCTCGCACGTCTGTCACCGCCGCGAGCCGCGAGCCTAGCCTGTCTAGCTATAATAGGTGTTACTAAGTGCAAAAGTTCAATTAATTTCGTCTTCTTCTTTTAGTTTTATGAAAATAATTTAATATAATTAATATGAATGAATATAATATAATTGAATACCTATTGGCGAAGGTATCTTTGAATCACGCCAAGGAAGTTTCACTCCTGACGCGTGGGCTCGGCGCACACGCTCTTTTTTTGTAAAGTACCCTCAAAATATAATAGTAAAAACGAAAATATATCCTTCAATTTTTGAACATTTATTTTGTTAGAATGCTATTTATTTAAAAATAAGTGCTGGTTATTAAATTAAAAATGTCTATATTTAATTCCTGAATAACATAAAATTCCCTCTGTTGATGACATAGAGACATTCGATATCGGTGACACGCGAGAAGCTACTGACCAAGCTCTACGTGTGTCACCGACGTCGAGCCGAGTAAGTACGCGAACTTTAAAACCGCGATTTTAAAGTTCGTACGTCTATCAGCCCTTTCAGAGCAATTAAACAGTTACTGTACATAATATTTGAAATTAAAACTAAAAAAAATTAATGGTGTATGATTTTTTATTTTTCACAAAACGTTTAATTACTTGGTATAAATTACATATTTTTATTTTTTATCATGTAAGATAGGTTTACTTTCTATACATAACGATAGATGGCGCGTCATAACCACATATCATCATAATAATATTATAGTGATGAAAAATCATACTATTGCATAAACATTATATATTCGAATTTATATATTTCATGACAAACCTCATAAATTAAAATATTGTATTTCAAACGGTTAATTTTGTTCTTCCGTAAAATTATACATAAGTAATTCAAATATCCAATGTTATTGCGGGATTAAAAATAAGGCAAGACATGAAAACGTATCTTTATTATATTAATTTAAAAACAAACATATTTAATATCAATAATATGTACAATACAATTTAATTTTTTCAAATATGGTTTTCAACTTTTCACCATCGGCAGTTTGCATATTTTGAAACTAGATGGCGTTGTGTGCTTTTTTTAAGTTATTATAAAACTTATTGAAGAACAGTTTAATTCAGATATAATATTTCGTAAAGTAAATACATATTATGGATATTTCATACATATGGAAATATTTATCACAGAGGTTTCACACATTGATTTTCAAAAATGAAGATTTTTTCTATTGCTAAACACGGGGCCCTAATTTTTTCTACAAACTAATTATTATTAAACAAATCATTACTTGGTAGGTAGGTAATTTAGTTTGGAATCAGGATATTTTTAGGCTTACTTATAAAAATTAAACGGAGTTACGCGTTAGCTTTATTTATTGGTTTATATTTGGTATGTTCATTGTTCACTGATTGTGCTCACAATTTGCCTAGGACCTACCTATAAACATTATACCTACCTGTTATATAACTATTGTCCTGTGACAAAATCTTAAACTTGCTGTTTCCAGCGGTTTGCCATGGAGACCAACTTTCTCATAGGTAAGTACCTACCTACCTACTAAAGTGTCGACTAAAATTTACAAGTCAATTAAATTTAAAAAGTCAATTACACAAACAGATTATTAGTATTCTAGTTTTATTAAGTTTGTGGGTTCTACTGAAATTCTATTCAATATGCTGCATTATACATTAATTAAAACACTTCAAATTGATTTATAATTTTACTCTTATTTTCTTTTCTATTACTCGCCTAACATCAAACAAGACAAGGCAATTTACCTAACTTTTTGAATTCCCAAAATTTCATCCTTATTAATTTTAATAAACTTTCACACTACTATAATAATTAATCACGAATTAAAACGAAAACACGTTGAAAGCCAAGTAAGAAACAATGACATCATTGGCTCGTATGACAAGGCTCAGGTTACCGTCGCTTGACAAGAAATCATATCGCGGTAATTTTGGATTATTCACGAGCCAATAATATACCAACCATAGGTAGTTGCTTGGAGAAAGGATTTTTTATTTCATATAAATTATAATATGTAGGAATATAGCTGCTAAGTAGGCACCTAGTAGGTATAAGTTTCATTTATTTTCAACTATCTGCGTCCCGCGGTTTCTCGTGCGTACCTAAATGAGTTTTTTCCTTAATATTACAAACAGATAGACCAATTTTATTTATGGTATAGACTATAGATTAAAAACAATTAGATGTAACCTACTGTCACAATTTCTGGGTACCTAACTACCTACCTACCTATGTTAAGTTTATATTATGTCAGTTTAAATTATAAGTTTAAGTTGTCGTAAAGTGTATTTAGGTATTTAACACATGGCTGACTACATAATATTAATTGTGACTTTATCAGTAGGTCCTGAAACTGGAGCAACATTATAATTCCTTTTCACGCATGACTTAGGTAGGTACCTATCGTATTTTAGACAAAATATATAAAAGGAAAAACCTTAATTCTCAACATTTTTTAAATCAAAATATAAAAAACGAATAAAAGACTATAATTTTCAGTATTACACCACATTTACTATGATTTTTCTATATTTATTTTTTAAAGTAATGGATTCTGGACAAATCTTTAAACACATTTCCAATTAGGTAGGTACCTACCTAGTTTATAATTTCATGAGACGCCTACAAAATAAATTAACTAACATAATATATAAAAAGTATACAAGCTATACCTGCATAATATATATAAACTCACTTCATTCATAAATCACTCAAACTCATAACTTTTTATCCCCGTTAACCTTTTCAAGGCCTTTTGTCTTTTGAAATAACTTCGGAATGTTGTTTCTATGGTCTATTTCTGATACTTTTATAAAATCCGAAAATAACAGTTTAGAAAAAAATAAAAGGAAAATCAGTGAAGAAAAAACTGAAAATCTGCATTTTGTAGAAAAAAAAATATGACATGTGACAAATGCCAACTCGGACTTGGCCAGCGTGGTGGATTATGTTATGGCCCAACCTGTGTTCCTGCAATGTAAATATAAAAGTGGGATGACGAATAAAAAAAATAAACGTGATTTACACTCAATTTTACCTTCATATATAATTATATAGCATATAGTATACCTACAGTAGATATATACCATTTATATTTATTACTGTTATATGCAATATTAACAAAAATAAAAAGATAATAGTTTGCGCAGTGGTTAACAAGGAGAAAAAAAATTGAGACAAAAAGGTTCTGAAAAAGTTGTAACGCAGCCTTTACCGCCCGAGTTTGATGCTTCGAATCGTAGTACCTATCGTAAAATATGTGTTAAAACTTAAAATGATTAAATCTGTACTTACTGTACTGTGGAAATTTATTATAAATACTTTTTAGTTTTTATAGTAGGGGAGCCCAAGAGGGGATTTTGGGATTTACTCGAGCGCGTCAGATTACT
>CAJQZM010033263.1:0-12194 GCA_907164665.1 Colias nastes
AGGGAAACTTCATACAACACGTTCGAAATGGCTCACGCACACAAGCAAAAATCGTAAGGGTATCGATTCTCGTAAAAACGCTTGCTTGTGTGCGTGAGCCATTTCGAACGTGTTGTATGAAGTTTCCCTACTGGTTGTATCTTTATATTGTGCTATCATGTTGATGTCCTTTGAGGAAAGTACACACTTATACTGTCTTCACCTGTATGTTTGCATGTAAACAACTCGTTTACACTTGATTTCAATTCAATTTAAACGGACAGATTTAATTCAAACTTTGTACACCTATCAAGGATCTGTGACAATACAATTATTTCTTGAGTTTATCTTATTCAAGCTTGTGTTTAAAAGTATATACTAAGACCTCATTATCGTAACATTTTGGAAAGATCTACATCGGGAATTCGTCTGAAATTTTGTACAATCAAGGGCACAGCTTTTGACATTCGTGCTTAAATAACATGACCTGTTATATAAGCCGCGAGCTATAGGTATGCCGTGTGTGTAAGCCGTAAGGTCAGGAAAACGAGTAGGTACTAGCAAAAACTAGGCTCTGTTATTTGTACTTGAATTCAAAACTTTTTTATTTGTGTAAACCTACGTATACGCGAATATTTGTAAGAATGTATATTTAATTAATAAAAATTTAATTGATGTAGGTATTTGGTACTCTTTCACTCGAAAACAACTGAAAGAATTTTGATGAGACTTGGCAGCAATGAAGTTTATGTACCGGTATAACATAGGAATAAGCTATAGAAATATTTTCTTTCGCCTGCGGTTTCGTCCACGGGTGAAACTGCGCGGTACAGCTATTTGCAATTTATTTAAAAAATATTTTTAATGATCGATTTTTTGATCTTCCATCTGTTCAAAATACACATTTATAAGATGTATTTCAAGGCCTAATAGCGGTAGCATTATACATATTATGCAACTGTCAAGACAATGCTCTTTTGCGAAGGTGTGATAATTTTTTGATAACACTAAATAATAAAACTACCTACTCTTCTCATCAATACGTGTCGATGTGTGCGTAAGGCTTTAGATACAGTGAGCGTGTGTGGGTGCAGATACAGTGTCAAGTACGTTTTTTTACGAAAAAAAAAAATTGGTTGTTTGTAAAGTAGGTTTACGATCGAGATGTTTACGTGATAACATAATGCAGTGGCAGCGCTCGAGATGAGACGGGAGATCGGTCCGTCTCTCTCTCGTTATACCTGCGATCGCGCTCGTGAGGTTTTGGTGTGACACAAGTTTCTGAACATGTCACCCGACTAAAACGATTTTAACCCTCAACTACCTGACCGGAGTCTCTCAGACTCCAGCAGTCTTATTTTTGTCTATATCTTTGCAAGCAAGTGTCCTTGAACAGTGTGCGTCCGTGTACCCCTTCGCCACTCTACCCGCAGTACCGCTCCTGCACACGTCGAGGTCATACGCGCGCGCGCTGTGTTTTGGTGAGTAAAAAACTATGTCGTGGAGTCTGAGAGACTCCAGGTAGGTAGTTACGTGACTTTTTCATGAAACTTGTTTTTTTTTGTTTTAGTTCAAAATGACCTCGAATGATAAAAATATTGAGCGTTGGTTGGAGGAGGACCTTTCCTCGAATGAAGAAGAATGTTTTGATGAACAGTGCAGTGAACACGAGGAAGATATTAAAGAAAATTGTGTTCTTCCCTGTGATTCTGCATCGGATACAGAGATCGAAGGTGACGAAGTTGTAGACGTACCAGAAGAGCGTGCTTCTTCGCAACTCTCGGGCTCGGTTCCAGAATCCTCTTCATGACATACCTTTGAAGCCTACATGCCTGCAGTGCTCGTACACGGCGTGCTCAATATGCCGGTAAAAATTGTAAAGTTTGAGCCTTGCAATTTTATAAAAAAAAATCTTTTTTGCCAAAAATTTGTGTCACATTATGTTGATTAGTTACTAAACTTTAAACAATTTATGAAGAGAGTTCCTAATTTTTGTTAGTTTTTTTAAAGATCTCATTTAATAAAAGTGTAAAACTTTTGAAAAAATTTTGCTTACTTTAAAAAAAAGTGTAGTTTTTAAGTATAAGCCATAAGGTTATATATATATTTTTTACTTTTAAGAAATAAAGAAGTGTTCAAGCTATAACATGTTTCTTTTAATTTATTTTAATTTATAATAGTTCTTGTTTATTAAGAGTTCAAAGTATGGGAGTCTGAGAGACTCCAAGTAGGTAGTTACGTATAAGAAATTAGGGTCAGGTAGTAGAGGGTTAAAGACGTTATCACGTCAAAATAGCTACGTCGAAGTCATGCATATTGTATAAATTAGAATTTATGATAAAACAGTTTGAATGGTTGGGTAGATGTGAAAAGTGGATGCAATAAGTGACTGATAAATACCTATAAAAGTACAGAGAAATAGATACGATCACAAATAAAAATAAAATAGAAAGGCAAACGGATTAGACACACCAACTGCAACGTTATGTTTTCGATTGCATGTAATATACCTATATAAACATAAACAAACGAACGCCGCTCGTTTTTAGTCAAGAACTCAAGACTGATCTACTGTGGCTATGTTGAACGTATTATTTGTAAACATTTTTATCAGCTATCATTAACTTTACCTTATTACGGACACATACTTATACGATGACTGCTCGTCAATCGTCACAGAAATTCTTTAATACTGTAAAATCTTCTGCAAACTATATTTATAATTAGGTAGAGATAAACTACGATAACATGGCGCGCCCCTCCAAAATTCAAAACGTTTGAAAGTATTTGTGAAAGTATTTACAATGCACCACCAAGATTCACAACGCACTTAGATCATTAAGTAATGGATAACACTCGCAGGCGTTTCCCCTTTTGCCGAGGTATAAGATTATTCGAATCGAAAAATCTTATGCTTTCATAAAAACTACTTGCGTAATCGATTACAAACACTCTGCGTATTCGTAAAACATCGAAAGGACGTCTGCGAGTGCTCCGCTAAAAATGCCGTTTTGCACTGTCAAGACTTGCAGAAGCAATTCAAACATGTCGAATATTAAAAAAGATGGAATAACCTTTCATTTGTGTATATTTTTTTATTTTTTTAACGTACATTTCTAATTAAATGCAATTTCTAATAATCGTCGATGTATCGTTTAGCGATATGATCAAGACAAATAATCGAGTCATGTTTACTCGATCATTGATGCGGCCCCACGAGACTATCATGGAAAGAAAATATACAAATTTAATCTTTATGGACTAAGAGATAAAGTTGAATTTAAAACGCGATAATGAACCGCATTCCTTACGAGACTATCTTTTAAAGAAATACAAATTTAATCTTTATGATCTAAGTTATAAAGTTGAATTTAGAACGCGATATTGAACCACACTCCCCACGAGACAACTTGGAATGAAATACAAATTTTATCTTTATGAACTTAGAGATAGAGTTGAATTTCAAAACTCGTCGCTTAAAAGGTCGTAAATTTTTACGACTTTCGTGACACAAATTATTTTTGTGAATGTGTGATTGTATTTCAATAGTGTGAGTTACCCTCCCCGCACCAAAATCAGCAGAAAGTTTAGTTAGAACATTTGCCAGCGTACTCCATCCATTACTTAATGATCTAAGACAACGCATGTGTGCGTAATGAGACGGCCGTCAAACAAAAACAAATCCACGGATTTGTTGCTCGACTAGTCACGCTCTAATCGCTCATTATTATTAGTAATGGCGCTGCACTGACGTATTCTATGAAAACGACACGTGCGTTGTCTTGGGCGCTCGGCAACTTATGATTAGTTGATCAACAAATCTGGTAATAAGTGAGATATTACGAGTACTGTACGAGTAAAGACGAATACGTACAACTACATACAAACTCCTTCGTAAGGATGTCACTACACACATTGAAACAGTAATTTGGAGGGGCGCGCCATGTTATCGTAGTTTATCTCTACCTACTACCTATACAAGATGAAACCCGCGGCGTAACTCGCGTGGTACCCGCATGAAAAGTAATTTATGTAATCCTATATCAAACTAGCTTCCGCCCAAGACTTTGTACGTGCATCCCCGTTTTTCCCCGTTCCCGCAAGAATTTCGGGAAATCCTTTCTTAGCGGATGCCTACGTCCTAACATCTACCTGCATGCCAAATTTCAGCCCGATACGTCCAGTGGTTTGGGCTGTGCGTTGATAGATCACTATATCAGTCACCTTTGAGTTTTATTTAAATGTATATATAGATTTCATACAGATCCGATCAGTTGTTTTCGAGTGAAAGAGTAACAAATATGTATTTAAAATATAAATTATTACAAGTTATCGCGTTTATAAGTAATATTATTAGGATGAAGCTTAATTCCTATTTCTTATATAACTAACTTGGTGCGATCGTAACTTCGTTATTTGTCAGATTAAACTAGGATAACTATTTTTTCCCTGATAGAAGTTAACAAGTTACTTCGTCGAGTGATTTTTATTCTTCATTACCACTACAGATGGCGCACTACCCGCAACCGGCGACGCTAGAGGACGCGCTGCCGCTTCTCGGCAAGCCGGACCTGCGCATGCGCCAGCAGCTCGGCGAGCGGCTCGTCGCGCTTGTTCGCCGCGAGGAGATCACGCATGAGATCGCCGCGCCCTTGCTCGACTCGCTTGTTGCTTGGCTCAACGGTGGTAACTTTAAGGTGAGAACAATCGGTTGGTAGGTAATCTTGTCTAGCTGCGTGTTCGAGCAGCTCGGCGAGCGGCTCGTCGCGCTTGTGCGCAGAGGGGCAACTTTAAGATGTGATAGAGTAAAAAGAATGAGAAAGTGTTCATCGAAAGTCTCATCTGTTTTGAATATCCAAATACTTCAAATTGCGTTTTAAATATGCAAACTATATTATAAAGGGCATGATTTTATGTTCGATTTAACTCGATAATTATTAATTTCCCGACTGATTTAATGATACCTATCATATTAATAAATCGAGAATTTTAATTCATGCAAACTGAAAGAAGTTGGTAAATGTTGAAAATATGTAATGACGTTTCAAAAGTGCTTCTATAAGAAGTCTAATTGAATAAATAAATGTTTGAGTTTGAAGCCCGCACTAGTCGGAAGTCTTTACCGCTCCAACTTGCAATTACTTAATAAAAACTGTACGAAATGTAAGATTTAAAACCGCGTTAACATTAACATAATCATATCAATTCAATAAATTATATTAATATGATATAAACAATTCTCAAATCTCATAATAACTTCCTTGCCGTCTAACAATAGAATATGACATGCATCATACACAGTCTAATTCACAATGGGCCTGCGCGTGTCCGCTTGAATGCGTGCGCGCCTTTATTCTGAATTGAGACGAAAATATATTAATTAATTATTACTAGTGATACTAGATAATGTATGATATTTCATTGAATGAATGGAATGTAGAGTCGACAATTATTATAATACAAGCTGTTCCTCGCGGTTTCACCCGCATTGCTCCGCTCCTGTTGGTCTTAGCGTTATGATATATAGATTTATAGCCTATAACCTTCCTCGATAAATGGGCTATCTAACACCGAAAGAATTTTTCAAATCGGACCAGTAGTTTCTGAGATTAGCGCGTTCAAACAAACAAACAAACTCTTCAGCTTTATAATATTAGTATAGATTAAATTAATGTTAAAGAATTTCTGTTTTGAAAGAATTCGTTGGTAAACTTATTGATGTAGGGAGTTGGAGTAGTGTAGCAACATAATTGAAAGACGTCTATTAGAGATTTTACAGTCAGAATTCATAATATTATTTTCTTGAAATATAACGATAAATATAAAATGTTAGTGACTTTAGTTAGACTACTTGATTTTGTGATAACAGGCTAGCCCGCTAGCGTATTATTAATAACTAGCCGCTCCGCGCGGTTTCACCCCCGTGGCTCCTCTCCTGTTGGTCGTAGCGTGATGGTATATAGCCTATAGCCTTCCTCGATAAATGAGCTATCTAACACCGAATGAATTTTTCAAATCGGACCAGTAGTTCCCGAGATTAGCGCGTTCAAACAAACAAACAAACAAACAAACAAACACTTCAGCTTTATAATATTAGTATAGATTTAACCATAAAATTGATTTCACAATCTTGTCTGTAGATAAAAGAAAACCTATGCTGTTAATATCCTATATGCGTGTAAAAAGAGATATCCGTATTATATTCCATTTGAATTCAAAGTATAACGATACCATAACGATATCGTTTCGTCAAAACCAGAATAACACCGCATAATAATTTGCGGACATCTCAAGACATCAAGATAGATCAGTGTTACCGTACCATTGGGCAATAAGCATCGCTTCCTGCATTGTGATTCAAAAACAAGAGTTGTTGTTGTTTTAGTGAGTAATGTGACGTCATCGTACGTGGATATACAGGGGGTTAACTAAGAGAGTGTGAAATCAAATTAAAAAGTTGTATAAAATAACCAATCACTATAGGAATAGTAATTTGTCTGAGTCACTAGGTATTGACTTATCAACTGAATTATATTTATAACTACTCCAGTCAGTCAAAACAATCAATTCACAATAATTCCAAAAGTTTTCAAACTTCGGTCAAGTGAATGGTACATTGGGACGACAATAAATCTCATTTTGCAACCTTGTCCGCAGTCCGGAACATTGTTAAAATTGCAAATTTAATACGTGATATGAAATATTATATCGAAAACTTCCCCAAGTTTGCAGAACTTTTGGAATTTTTTTCACGACCATACAGCAAAAAATAATTTAATTGCAATTTTAACAATGTTCCGTACACTTAGATTGGTTGCAAATTTAATACGTGATATGAAATATTATATCGAAAACTTCCCCAAGTTTGCAGAACTTTTGGAATTATTTTCACGACCATACAGCAAAAAAATAATTTAATTGCAATTTTAACAATGTTCCGGACTGCGGACAAGGTTGCAAAATGAGATTTATTGTTGTCCCAATGAACCATTCACTTGACCGAAGTTTGAAAACTTTTGGAATTATTGTTAAATTTTCGATTTCGAATGTCGATAATGACTGATGTAAACTTCGTGTTGGAATATGAAATATTTGTTTTCTATTTCATGAAAACTTTGAAAAATAACACAGTACTTATTTCTTTAATTAAAACTCCTTCTAAATAAAAATATGACTTCTATATTGTCAACATTTTTATTAATATATCCTTCATAATATTCCAGGTAGCCCAAAACGGTCTGGAGGTGCTATGCGCGGTCGCGGAGCGCATGGGACCGGAGTTTTCGCATTATGTGCCCACCGTGCTGCCGCATATTATTGACAGGTGAATGTTTTACAGATTATAACACGATTTAAATCCTTTAAAATGCTGACTGTACATATAAAAGTTGTTGATAAAAAATGCGTACTGTAGTGTCTCAAAAATTCAAATTTTTTGTGTCTCATATTATGTTAAGGGTAAGGGTGCTTTTCCACCAATAATGTGCGAGGATGTGTAGCGAGGAGTGTGTTTGTATATATAACCAATAGTATCGCTTCAAACGCTAAAAGCTTCAAAGTGCATGCAGCAGTATGATTGGTTCTTTACAAACACATTCCTCGCTACATTACACATTATTGGTGGAAAAGCACCCTTAATCCAATAAAATCAGTCAGGTAAGCACTTGATGCAATGGGAATTATAATTTTTAACTGATTTTAAATTGTTTGAAAAGTGTAAAAATTGTAAATGAGTTGAATTTAAGAATATACTTATGATAATGATAATAGATATAATATTTAAAATTCATTAATTGGAAACTAATCTGATCTTTTAATGTTTATTTCTAATTTATACATGTATGGTATAACATTTTGGTACAATCAAAACCATAGCCAAATTGATTTTTTTGTCACACATAATTCATTTTACGATGCAAGATGCTCAAATAGGAAATGGCAGTCATAATCTCGATGGGGCGTTAAATGAGTCACTTTCCTTGCTATTGTTTTTAACAAGGGAACATACATACTTGTTTATTATTTATACATAATTCATATTGGCATATGAATTATGTATAAATAATAAACAAGTATGTATGTTCCCTTGTTAAATATATTGTAATAGGCACTTACCCAGGGTTTTCCTGAATAGGCTAGCTAACTGATAGTTTAGAAAAATGAATCCATAAATTCTTGTAAAAATTTACATGAATAAAAAGGTGTATGGGCTTGAGTAAAAGAATTTTCATGGTAGGATCTATCGATATTGCAATTATTATTATTCTATTGCAAAGATTAGTTAAGAACATACGAAGTTAGAAATTCGAACCTCTTATATTATACTAGCTGCTGCGCGCGGTTTCACCCCCGTGGCTCCACTCCTGTTGGCCGTAGCGTAAAGATATATAGCCTATAACCTTCCTCGATAAATGGGCTATCTAACACCGAAAGAATTTTTCAAATCGGACCAGTAGTTCCCGAGATTAGCGCGTACAAACAAACAAACTCTTCAGCTTTATAATATTAACTAGTATAGATTAGTATAGATATTCACTGCTGTTACAAATCGGGTTAAAAAGTTCTCTTTTAGTAAATCCCCGTTGAAAATTGTGAACGAAAAAATGGTCTAGTTTATATGAATTATGCAAATCATTTTTAGGCATATAATATGACTTATGAATGACTCAGTTAAAAATCAATGATTCATAAATGTTACAACTTTACGTTGGGGTTCAACCACAGATGATATATTTATTTTATTGTCATGAAGGTAAATGTGCTTTAAAAACAACCTTAGTAAACATGGTGACTTTATAGTTTATTAATAAACTAGCTTACCGCCCGCGGCTTCGCCCGCTTTGTCTAAAACCTAATAAATTATATACTAAAACCTTCCTCATGAATCACTCTATCTATTAAAAAAAACCGCATCAAAATCCGTTGCGTAGTTTTAAAGATTTAAGCATACAAAGGGACATAGGGACAGAGAAAGCGACTTTGTTTTATACTATGTAGTGATAAAGAAGTTATAAATTCATCTATAATTGTATATTAGCTAATTATTTATGCGTCATCAGCTACTATTTAAAAAAAATATTTGAAATATTGTATTACATGCATTTTCAAATTATTCATTTACCGAATAGACACATTAATTGTTAATTTCCAATTCCAGACTAGCGGACACAAAAGAGGGCGTTCGCGTATCAGCGCGCGCCTGCCTCACAACACTCGGCGAGTGTAGAGCGGCCCCACCGCGCGCTTTACTCGCTCGTCTGACGCCAGCCTTACAGCATAAAGCGGCACACGCTAGAGAGGAGGCGTTGAAGTGTATAGCGGCGCTGTTGCATACGTAAGTTGTGATAATAGTGCGTTAAACGCGCGGTTAACGCTTGTCTGTCTGGCTCAGCTTTCGTTTCATGAGCTTCTGATAAGTGACTACTACTAGTCATTTATTCACGCATACTTCAGTTGTAGTTGTAATAGCTCGTTATGTACGTGCGGTTAACGCACTATTAACGCGCGGTAAATGTTTGTGATTAGTTGGTTTATTTGTATGGATGCGCAGGTATATGATCTCGATTTTGTATTAAAATGACTTCAATAAACAATCTACTCAACTCTGCATGAAACTATTTTATCAAGTAACTATATAATCTTACTAGCGGTCCGCCCCGGCTTCGCCCGTGGTACCTACATGTTTAAACTATCCTATCTCTCAAGTTGGATTGAACTGCACATGGTGTGCGAATTTTATTATAATCGGTTAAGTGGTTTAGGAGTCCATTGGGGACAAACATTGTGACACGAGATTTATATATATAATCTTATACGTTACAGGCACGGCGCCGCAGAACTGCAGTTGCGCGCGGCTGTGCCTGCGCTTGCTGCTCTCGTAGCAGATCCCAACGGTGCCGTGCGGGATGCCGCTCAGCTACTGCTAGTGGATGTTTACCGGCATGTCGGTGAGTGTACACAGACATACATACACACACAATAGATTTAGGCTTGTGAGTTGTGACAGAAGGCTCGACGTCATGCACGTAACAACACGTCACATCACGTAACAACACGTCACGTCACGTAACAACACGTCACGTAACATTTCACGTAACAACACGTCACGTACCAAAACGTCACGTCACGAAACAACACATCAGGTATCAACACGTCACGACACGTAACAACATGTCACGTCACAACACGTCACGTCACGTAATAACATGTCACGTCACAACACGTCATGTCACGTAACAACACGTCAGGTACCAACATGTCACGACACGTAACAACACGTCACGTCATGTAACAACGTCACGTAATGTCACGTCACGTAACAACACGTCACGACACGTAACAACACATCACAACACGTCACGTAACATGTCACGTCACGTAACTACACGTCACGTCACGTAACAACACGTCACGACACGTAACTACACGTCACGTCACGTTACAACACGTCACGACACGTAACAACACGTCTCGTCACGTAACATGTCACGTAACATCACAACACGTCACGTACCAAATGTCACGTCACAACACGTCACGTAACAACACGTCCCGACACGTAACATGTCACGTCACAATACGTCACGTCATGTAACAACACGTCACGTCACGTAACAACATGTCACGTCACGTAACGACACGTCACGACACGTAATAACACGTCTCGTAACAACACGTCAGGTATCAACACGTCACGACACGTAATAACACGTCACGTAACAAAACGTCACATCACAAAACGTCACGTAACAACATGTCACGTAACATCACAACACGTCACGTAACAAAATGTCACGTCACAACACGTCACGTAACTACACGTCACGTAACAACACGTCCCGACACGTAACATGTCACGTCACGTAACGTAACAACACGTCACGTCATGTAACAGCACGTAACAACACGTCACATCACGTAACAACACGTCACGTTACAACACGTCACGTCACGTAACAAAACGTCACGTAACGACACGTCACGTCACGTAACAGCACGTCATGTATAAACACGTCACGACACGTAATAACACGTCTCGTAACTACACGTCAGGTATCAACACGTCACGACACTTAATAACACGTCACGTAACAAAACGTCACATCACAACACGTCACGTAACAACACGTCATGTAACAACACGTCACGTCACGTAACAACACGTCACGTAACAAAACGTTACGTAACAAAATGTCACGTCACAACACGTCACGTAACAACACGTCAGCAACATGTCACGACACGTAACAACATGTCACGTCACAACACGTCACGTAACAACACGCCAGGTATTGACATGTCACGACACGTAACAGCACGTCATGTAACGTAACAACACGTCACGTACATGTCACGACACGTAACAGCACGTCATGTCACGTAACAACACGTCACGTAACAACATGTCACGTAACAACATGTCACGTAATAAAATGTCACGTAACAAAATGTCACGTCACAACACGTCACGTAACAACACGTCAGCAACACATCACGACACGTAACAACGTCACGTAACTACACGTCTACGTCACGTCACGTAACAAAACGTCACATCACTTCACGTCACGTCACAAGTCACAACACGTCACGTCACCTAAAAACATGTCACGTCACGTAAAACACGTCATGTCACGTAACAACACGTCTCGTCACGTAACAAAATGTCACGTCACAACACGTCACGTAACATTACACGTCACGTAACAACACGTCAGGTATCAACACGTCACGACACGTAACATGTCACGTCACAACACGTCACGTAACGTAACAACACGTCATGTAACAACACGTCACGTAACTACACGTCATGCCACGTAACTACACGTCACGTAACAACACGTAACAGCACGTAACAACACGTCACATCACGTAACTACACGTCAGGTATCAACACGTCACGACACGTAACAACACGTCACGTCACGTTACAACATGTCATATAAATACGTCACGTAACAACACGTCACGTAACAGCACGTATGTATCAACATGTCACGTAACAAGACGTCAGGTATCAACACGTCACGACACGTAACGACACGTCACGTCACGTAACAAAACGTCACATCACGTAACAAAACGTCACATCACAACACGTCACGTCACGTAACAACACGTCACGTCACAACACGTCACGTTACAACATTCACAACACGTCACGTTACAACATGTCATGTAACAACACGTCACGTCACGTAACAACATGTCAT
>CAJQZM010033263.1:12204-27992 GCA_907164665.1 Colias nastes
ACAACATGTCATGTAACAACACGTCACGTCACGTAACAACATGTCATGTAACAACACGTCACGTCACGTAACAACATGACACGTCACGTAACAAATCATCACGTCACAACACGTCACGTCACGTAACAGAACATCACGTCACAACACGTCATGTCACGTCACGTAACAACACGTCACGTCATAACATGTCACGTCGCGTAAAAACACGTCACGTCACAACACACGGCACACCGCACACGTACTTGCTATACTGCTATACTGAGGATTTCCGGTGTAAATATTTGTGTAATGAGCGAAAGCTTAGTCAGATCGTGCCGTGTGTGAAAATTGGCCCGAAATATTTATTTATTTGTATTTATTATTACAGGTGAAAGATTAAGACAAGACTTGAAGAAGAAGGAACTCGTGCCGGCGCAAAAGTTGACACTATTGGAACAGAAGTTCGACGAGGCGAGAGAAGCCGGGTTGTTATTGCCCTCAGGTATTTAGTATTGTTATTTAAATATATTTTAATTTTAATAGAAAAAAATACTTTTAATGTGCCTATAGAAGTTTCACTTCAAAATCTATCTTATCTTTCTATGTTTCCTACCTACTTTTTAACCGACTTAAAAAAAAGGAGGAGGTTATCAATTCGGCCGGATTTTTTTTTATGGGTCCAATTCGACACCATTCCGCATCAAACAAAAAAAGAATCACGTAAATCGGTTCAGACCTCGGAGTAATCGGTGTACATACATAAAAAAAAATTATACCGACCGAATTGATAACCTCCTCCTTTTTTGAAGTCGGTTAAAAAAACAATTTATTTGACAATAACTTTCTATACTTAAAAAAACATTTAATTTCACAGCAACCGTAGGCACGGACGAAGCGGACTTCGTTTCGCGGACAATAAAACGTACCATGACCATACCGACCAGTAGGAGCAGGGATGGCGATAGTGGGGCCTCCACACCAGGTAAATTATCACTATCACTATCTATATGATTATCACTATCTGAATACTTATCTATATAACTATCACTATCTGAATAACTTTCTATAATAAATAATAATCAAATTTAATTTAAAGCATGTTGCAAATTAGTTCGAATTCAATATCTAATGTTGTCATTGCTCGATGAAATAATACACAAGTATGTCATACTCTTTTAATTCACTTATTAAATTTTCCTCAATTAAATATCATAGTAACTTTGAACAGTAATGGTTAACTCGTTAAAATATTTAATACGTACATTTTCACAAATTATAATACGACAACTGCATTGTTTCGAAAATGTTCTAGGAGCTGCGAGAATATTGTAGAACATTTTAGAAAAGCACTATTAACCTCTCTAGAACGCCTACGCATTATTTAAAAATTATTCTAGAACACCCACGTATATTTTCAAAAAGTGTTCTAGAACGTCATCGTATTCTTTCCAAAGCATTATAGAAGCTTCCAGAATGTTCTAGAACGTTTGATATAATTCTACGACTTCATTATTAACCTCTAGAGAACATTTACGCATTATATTTAAAGTGTTCTAGAACTTCCACATTCGAAAGCGTTCTAGAAGCTTCTAGAATGTTGTCACTATTGATCTCTCAAGAAAGCCATTATTTCAAAATTGTTCTAGAACGCCCGCGTATTATAATAAGATCAATTCATAAATACGTTTTAGAACATTCGTTACAAACATTGAGATAATATTACTACGTATGGAGGAGACACCACGAAAAAAATCTGTGCGCCATTTTTTTGCTCTAACTAAGTTTTAAAAATTATTATCTAGTTAGGTACTTACCGATGAAAGTTATTCCTTTGCACTTTTCCGTATTATTTGTGCAATATCGTAACACACACGAAGGCATATTTGATGCGTTTCACTTTAAAACAAATAAAAAATGAGCGTGCAGTTAAGCCATATGGCGTATGTTGAGCGGAACATAAGTGATGTAGGCGGTGTCGTCTCCATATGTATATCTCAATGCATCTAACAAACATTGGCAGCGTGTGAAGTGAAGAAGACGATCGGCGGATTGTATGGAGCGCCGTCGGCTAGTAGGAAACCACCGCCGACGGCTAAATTAACTAGTTCTAGTGGTGAGTTTTCATTGTAACAATCATTTATATTCATTTTAATTTCAAACTAATGATAGTATAAGTTAAACGGTGTGGATAGAAATTAAAGACTTTTTTAAACGCGATTTATTCTTTATATTATTTACCAGACGTTTCGCACACTTTATTTCTAAACTAGCTTTCCGCCTGCGGCTTCGCCCGCGTTTTCAAAGAAAAACCCGCATAGTTCCCGTTCCCTTGGGATTTCCGGGATAAAACCTAGCCTATATTACTCGTGGATAATGTAGCTTTCGAATGGTGAAAGAATTTTTAAAATTGGTCCAGTAGTTTATGAGCCTATTCATTACAATCAAACAAACAAAGTTTTCCTCTTTATAATATTAGTGTAGATGTATAGTCTGGTGTTAAATCAAACACAAGTTAATGCTAACGTCGAAATTTGGCCAATAAGCAACAATTTATTTCAGTTGATTATTTTTCGCTCACGATAGTTGAATCATGCCGTCTCACTTAAATCGTGCGTGCGTTAGTGTGCCGTGTTTGAAGATCGAATGTTGTGTTAACCTATCTACACCTTTTTACTTGTAATATCGTTGCTTATTCACATTAATTTTAAAAATATCCATATTCTTTCTTTTTTTTCATTCAAAATAAAAATTAATTGTTGAAATTTTTTGTGCTTGTTTTTAAGTTTCTAGCCGACTTGACGATGGTGGAAATGCGTATTGATTCGCTTCATAATTTATTATCGTGAATTTTTTAAGGTTTAATACTTTTTTATAACTTGTGTTTTTTTTAGTTTGTTAATTTTTAAAAAAAGTTTATAGTTTTGAATGACAATGGTTACAGTTTATACGCGTTTATGTTATTGCTATTTCGTGTTCGAATATAGCAATTTAATTGCTATGTTTATAAACATTTAACTGATAGTAAATTATTGTTTTGAGTTTTCTTGCCAATTTATTTGACTTGACTTAGTTTTTAAGGGCCGATTTTTCCCGTCAAATAAAGTATTACACGATAATATTAAAATGTCACTTGTAAACAGTCAAATACGGGCAATTAGAATACATTTTGAAATGGTAGTTTAATACGTTATTCGACGAATAAGTTTTAACCAAGGATTGAAAAATCAGCCCTAAATGTGATATCATTTTGATTTCTGTTTATTTCAATTCCAATTTTTTTTAGCTTAGGTTGTATAAGCTATTGCATGTTCAACTATACTTAAGCGGATTTCGTTTCCGTTCGATTCCCATTATTTGTAATGGTGAATAATAAAGCATTTTGTGGGCGCCAGCCCATGAAATTGGCAATCGTTTTGGTTTCCATTCAATCCTATATTGTTACTAATTCGTAAATTTATTCGTTTCCACATGATTTTTCAATATAATCATCATGTAACGAGCGAAGCGAGCGCGGGCGCGATATCCAATATAGTATATACTCACGCATCTCGTCGTTGCAATATTTAGTGTCCATGTTGTATTATTTGGTTTCCATTCAATCTTATATTGTCGTTTATTCGTAAATTTCTTCGTGTCCACATGATTTTACGTTAATAATCATCATTTTAGCGAGCGAAGCGAGCGCAGGCACGATATCCAACATAGTATATATTTTCGCATCTCTCGTCGTCGTTGCTATATCTTAGTGTACAAGTTGCATTATTCAAACCTATTGTCGTTTATTTGTAAATTTCTTCGTATCTACATGAATTTACATCAAAATCGTAATTTTAGCGAGCGAAATGGGCGCCGAAGTGGTATATAGCGTAGCATTCACTTCTTTGTGTCCATGTTGCATTATTTGGTTTCCATTTTACATTTTTATTGTCATATTTGGCTCTTGAGACACAGTATTTTACTGATTCAGGAGCCTATGGATTCATATACAGGGTGTCTCACTATTGGTATACTAAGGGCGAAGGGACTTGTAGTTTTGCATACACTGGTCACGTAAAAAATACTTACAACAAAATTACGTCAAAAATTTTTTGCTAAATTTTTCCTGAAAATCCATGTTTTCTTCTCTAGCTTCGCGCAGCCAGCATATACCGCTTCACTAACGTGTTTCACGTGCGGGTGGCAAAGTTGGGCGGGTTGCTTATTATGGGTGTACACATAGAGTTTTAAGAATTCATCTATTTGAAAAAAAATGCGTCTGGAATTTTATAAGTATTTTTTACGAACTAATCGTATGCAAAACTATAACCTCCTTTGAGCTTAGTATACCAACAGTGGGTCACCCTGTATAAGCTGTACCTATTTTTTATGTCAATAAAGTTTTTATTTATAATAGCGAGCGAAGCGGGCGCGGGCGCGGTATCGAGCGAAGCGTTCTCCACGGAGCATTACAATAGTTTCATATTTGTTTCACAGTTATATTACATCGTATTCCTTCTGTCCAACAGTTTTTATTATATTTCTTACGTTACAATCATCATTTTAGCGAGCGATTTCTTCGTATCTACATTATTTTACATTACAATCACCGTTTTAGCGAGCGAAGCGGGTGTGGGCACGGTATATAGCGTAGCATTCACCTCTTTGTGTCCATGTTGCATTATTTGGTTTCCATTTTACATTATTATCGTTATTTTTGGCTCTTGAGACACAGTATTTTACTATTTCCTAAGCCTATGGATTCACATATAAGCTGTACCTATTTTTTATGTCAATTTATTTGTAATAGCGAGCGAAGCGGGCGCGGGCGCAGTGTCGAGCGAAGCGTTCGAAGCGGCGTTCTTGCACGCTCCGCCCGCGGCGGTGTACGGCGCGCGCGGGCTGGACGACCTGTGCCGGCACGCGGCCGCGCTGCTCGGGGACCGCGCCGCCGACTGGGAGCGGCGCGTCGACGCGGTGAGATTATCTATACTAATATTATAAAGCTGAAGAGTTTGTTTGTATGTTTGTTTGTTTGAACGCGCTAATCTCGGGAACTACTGGTCCGATTTGAAAAATTCTTTCAGTGTTAGACAGCTTATTTATCGAGGAAGGCTATAGGCTATATATCATCACGCTACGACCAACAGGAAAGTCACGCTACGACCAACAGGAAAGGAGCCACGGGGGTGAAACCGCGCGGAGCAGCTAGTACACTATACAGGGTCACTTAACACCACCAACCACATATACATATACAAGTGATAACTGCGTTAAAAACAACCGACTTCAAACTTGCACTTGCAACATTTACAAATACAGACAAAAATGCTCATAAAATAAAAACTACTGGGCCTATCCGAATAAAATTTTTATGGGACCAATTCGACACCATCCCGCATCGAACAAAAAAAAGAATCACGTAAATCGGTTCAGAAATCTCGGAGTAATCGGTGTACATACATAAAAAAAAGAACATACCGGCCGAATTGATAACCTCCTCCTTTTTTTGAAGTCGGTTAAAGACGTGTGTCACTCGGGGACTGCCGCGGTAAAGCTATTGCATGCTATGCCTTCAAGCCACACCTCCGCCCGTCGGAGTGGGGAGCGTGAGGTTTTTCGCTTCGGAATTTCTGGATTCGGTCCCCGCGCTCAAGGCCCGCGATAGAAGCTATGCAATAGCTTAAAATAATAAAAAAAAATTTATAAAGAAAAAAAATGTGTGCGTGTACTAGTGTACACACGTAAGAAGTGAAACTTCTTTATGACCTTATTTTCTAAAAAATAATTTACTCTATGCAACTTTACAGAAATACGTCGAATCACGCGTGGTAGGGATAAAAAAAGATGGTGCGTAACGGAAAAATGTCACGCGTAACGAAAAAATGTTACACTAAATTTTTTTCCAACCCCGATAAAGAAGTTTCACTTCAACTAGCTTTCCGCCCGCGTTTTCAAAGGAAAACCCGCATAGTTCCCGTTCCCGTGGGATTTCCGGGATAAAACCTATCCTATGTGTTAATCCAAGTTATCCTCTATATGTGTGCTTAATTTCATTGTAATCGGTTCAGTAGTATTTGCGTGAAAGAGTAACAAACACGTGTGTGTACTCTTTCACGTATGATCTCACTCTTTCACGATGTGTGTGTGTGTACACACACATCCATCCTCACAAACTTTCGCATTTATAATATTGTCACTTTCAGTGAATCCATAACGTGATCATACAAAAAAGCGGGACAAAAATGGACACATTTCACAGAAGACATGAAAAAGAAGTTAAAAATACATGTTTTTGTCTTTTTAACACGCTTTTAATAGCAAAATCTAATAAAATATAATTTGCAGCTCAAAAAGATACGTTCGCTGTTAGCGGCGAATGCGCACACGCAGTACCCGGTCGAGTTTGCGGCGCACTTGAAGGATCTGTCGGTGCCTTTTCTAGTCGTTATCAAGGATCTTAGGAGCCAGGTGAGTTTGATTATTTTTTTAAATGATTTAGAAAAAATACATAGAAAATAGAAAAAAATAGTAGAACTGGACTTTGGACTTGAAGTTAAAAACTTCAAAAACAGGGAAATATGTAAAAACAATCAATAAGATGTACCAAGATCATCAAAAAACAGAAGAGTAAAAAAATATTACAAAAAAGTAGAACAAAAAGATTGAAAATCGAAAAAAAAAGTATTATATTTCAATATCTCGCACAAATTTCAACTTGACTTTATTTTTTACTTTTTAAAAACAGATTAAACACGTCTATCACCGTTTTGTTTGGCTAAAAATATTTTTTTATGATAGTCAACGATCTCTACATGCAAAAAAGACTTGTGGCACTCGGGGACTGCCGCGGTAAAGCTATTGCATGCTATGCCTTCAAGCCACACCTCCGAGCCCGTCGGAGTGGGGAGCGTGAGGTTTTTCGTTACGGAATTTCTGGATTCTGTCCCCGCGCTCAAGGCCCGCGATAGAAGCTATGCAATAGATTAAAAAGCAAATTAAAATAATTATGACGATGTTTTTGCTAACCGTACATTTATTTGCAGGTGGTACGCGAAGCGTGCATAACAATAGCCCACATGGCGAAGGTGCTAAAGAACAAATTGGAACAATTCAGTCTCTATATATTGCAAGAGTTAATTAACTTGATACAGAACGCCGCTAAGGTAAGAAATTAATTAATATTAAATAATAAGTTGGAAATATATGAGTGGGATGTGTTGAATCCGGCTCGAAGGAACAGAATGTTGATTTGTTTGAAAAATTGTTTCGATTTTATGCCTAAAATAAATATTTTTTCCAAATATTCATGTATCTTATAACTAGCTGCGCTCCGCGGTTTCACCCGCGTGGCTCTGCTCCTGTTGGTCTTAGCGTGGTGATATATAGCCTATAGCCTTCCTCGATGAATGGGCTTTCTTTTTTTTTTTTTAATATTATATCTGCGATCAGTCGCTAGACTATAAGCGGATACGTTGAAGGCGCGTATGAATGGGCTATCTAACACCGAAGGAATTTTTCAAATCGGACGAGTAGTTCCTGAGATTAGCGTGTTCAAACAAACAAACAAACAAACTCTTCAGCTTTATAATATTAGTATAGATTCACAAATACTTATAATAGCGAATAAATTCTGTTAAAACCCGCTAAAAAGTATTTATACTATAGAGACATGCAGTATATATGTTTCTTTCTTTCCATCACAACCAGAACCAAATAGCAACAAACTAATAAATCGCGTTTAAAATCCGTTAAAATATATTTATCAAATAGAGAATGTATGAATTTCAGTAATCAAAACTCGTTGACCTTTTTTTTTACGATAAATCGTGTTTTAAATCCGTTTAAATATGTTTATCAAACAGAGAATGTTCAAGTTTGAGTTATCAAAGCCGTGACTGACAGCTAGTAATTAATCGCGTTTTAAACCCGTTAAAAACTTTTATTTAATATCTTTTTTCTTCTACAGGTTGTTTCCTCTGCGGGCACAGTGTGTGTACGCTACATAGTGGTGCACGTTCACTCACCGCGACTCATACCCGTGTTAACTACCAACTTGACTACCAATAAGAGCAAGGAGATACGGTCTACGCTCAGGTTAGTTAAAAATAGTATTAAAAACACTATAATTATCATCATCATCATCATCACTACGAAAATATTTAGTAGTACCGCCATCACGTAGAATGTCATACCAACCACTTATCATCATCATCATCATCTTTCTTAGTTTGTTTGCATATAAAAACGTTTTACATAAAAGTTATACTCATTTGAATGATGTTTTCTGTTGAATTTGATATTTTTGGTTTAATGGCATTCAAATCTATATGTATCTTATATATAAAAATGAATCGCAAAATGTGTTGGTAAGCGCATAACTCGAGAACGGCTGAACCGATTTCGATAATTCTTTTTTATTATATTCCTTGAAGTACGAGGATGGTTCTTATGTAGAGAAAACGTAAACATGTACCACGGGCGAAGCCGGGGCGGACCGCTAGTGCTTTATAAATATAATGATTAGAATTTATTATATCAATGATGTTTTCTGATTAGAATTTAAACTACGATTAGAAACTATAATTTGAAATAACTCAAAAATGCATGTTGTATTTGCGTGTAATTGGATCTACATCTTGATATGCATGCTAATTATGTCACATACTCAAAGTATATTATGTATAAGATGTACATCTGTTGGCAAATCAAATAAATAAAATCATCATCTATCATCACCAATAAAATTGTCATCATCATCATTACCATGATTTTTTCTCTTTTTTAAGTGCAATAACAAATAAATAAACCCCGTATTCCAGTGAGGTGCTAGTGTTAGTGTTAGAAAGGTGGTCGACCACTGCGATAGAGAAGCAGCAGCAAGTTATACACGAAGCTATACGACGAGCCTGTGTGGACGCTGATAGTGTAGCGAGGAACAATGGACGGAGGTGAGATATCTATTTATTGTTAGTAATATTATTTATTAAAAAAAAAGTATTTTAAGGGTGCTTTTCCACGAATAATGTGCGAGGATTAGCGAGGAATGTGTTTGTGAATAACCAATCATATCGCTTCATTTAGTTCGAAATTTGAATGTGACCAGTCTATCTAGTTTTATTGCTATTTTTTGATGATATTATGTGCTTATTTTTATGTAAGAATTAATTATTGACACAAGCCCACGTTATGATTGTTATCTATTTGTAAAAGCTATGCTTGTATTTTCTTGCGTTTGATTTAACGAGAATATTATAGGTACATTTAGAAATGAAAGATTTTAACGGATTTTACTTTCTAAGTTAGTTAATTAAATAATAATTTTTAAAATCTTCAATTTCTAAAGCTATTTGAAAAAACTGTCTCTTAAATTGCCTGTTTTAAGTTTTTCATAAACATTGGATGCATAATTCGAGACGTTTTTGTTTTTAATTTAAATTAAATAATACTACAATTTCGTAGAGCGTACTGGGCTTACAAGCGTCACTTCCCGGATCAAGCGGAACAACTGTTCGCTCGGCTCGATTCGGCTGCGCAGAAACAGATAGAACGAGAGCGTCTTGGTAGCGTGGATAGCTTGCAACATATTGGCACTGGTGAGTTTATAAATAAATTAAAACTTTTGCTAAATACTTGAAGACTTCTTGTAAAGGAAAGAAAAAAGCGTGTGTGCCGAGCATACGTGTCAGAAGTGAAACTTCTTTGGCAAGATTCAAAGATACCAAAATCTTCGCCTTACTTCATGACGTGACGGTATTGATATGACGCGACCTTGAAATTTTACTCTCAACGCACCTAAAGAAGTTTCACTTCAAAAATATTAAAATATATTAAACATTTTATTTTTTTGTGTATTTAGACACATTTTAAAATATTATACATCCATTATATGCGTATACATAAGAATATTTAAATATACTATTTACTTATATATCATAATATGCTAATACTATTCTATGGTAAAAAATTCAACACACTGATAAAAATAATAAAATAACAGATAAAGTAAAATAAATAGACTAAGATAATATTGCCTTATTTTTATATACATAGTTATATATATATATATATATATATATATATATTTTTTTTTTTTTATTTTATTAAAGAGCAACTAAGGTTGGCTGATTTGTTGCTGTATTATAAGTTTTTTGAATCCATGTAGTCGAAGTTGGAACATTACATGTAGTCGAAATTGGAACATTACATGTAGTCGAAGTTGGAACATTACATGTAGTCGAAGTTGGAACATTACATTACATAACGCAACCATTTAATTAGAAAAAACGAAGTTTAACTTTATTTACGAGTGTAAAAATATTTTATTTCAATTTTACTCTCATTTAAGGTTACGCCTTACTTTCTTTAAATAATAATTATATTCTTATAAATTTATAAAGAATAGAAAAAATTCGATCACGAGGCGGGTCTCGTGATCGATAAAACTGAAGAATAGAATAAATTCGATCGCTCTGGCGGGTCACGAGTGGCTGAGGTCAGGCATCCGCCCCGGAATGGCGCGAAAGGATGCGGGTTCGAGTCCCGCTGAGTGATCGATTTTTTCTATTCTTTATAAATTTATATTTATAAAGCATTTGAATGCCATAAAACCAAAAATATCAATTTCAATTATATTCTTGCCCGTTACAGAAAGGCGAATGTTGACAAGTCCAAGGAGTCCATCCGCTAGTGTATCAGGTAAAATCCTATGCTTTTTTATTATCATACATTTTAAAATCCACCCGATGTTGAAAAACTTACCAAATACTGATGTTTACATATCTATTCATTTTATTGTGTCTTCAAAGTTCAAAGTAGCCGATAACAAAAACCTGCATGTATTATTGAAATTTTCATTAAAAACCAAAAATCTGGCATGTAATATTAGAAAATATGCAACTACCAGCAAAAAATTAAACAAAAATTTCCCTTACACGCTGCCCTGGATCGGTTTGTGCCCAATCATCATATATTTATATATAAAACATGTATAAAAAATGTAAAAAACAACAGCTTCAACGGAAAACCTTTCGGTGCATAGAACGAACTCGTTGCGCAGACGCAGAGCGTCGCAAGAGAGACCGCCGATATCGCATATACCTGTTGCTATGCGAGGTCGATTAATTGTGCAAATTGATTTTATTTTTGGGTTTTTAAATAGGGTTTTTAGATGTGGGGGGAGGGTTAGAATCCCTGGGGGGAGATAAAGTCATATTTTGTATTTTAAAGATAATTTTTCTGGGGAAAACATCTTTAATGCACTTTGAAGCCTTACAATTTAGATTAGATAGCAGGCTAATGTTGATGGTTGTGTGAGGGTTCGATTCCCGCTGTAAGAAAGCGTTTTTTTACAAAAAAATAACACCGATGTTTTTGCCACAATGTTTAAAACATGGCCACCGGTTTAATGTAATTTAAACAATCAATATGAAGCACCGATTTCGCCTGGAAATATATTTTGGGAACGTCGGTTAAATAAAATTAAGGTGACCCGGTTTAATTATTTTAAAAAATGTGTATAATATTAAGAATATGTATCTTGCTGTTTTATTGAGTTATCTCGCTTTACCTCCCTACCTTATGTTATTTGTTTACAAAACGTTATTTGCTACCCTATGTCCAACACCGCACAGATCCAAAGCCGTCCCGCCCGTCCCACACGTGGCCACGTGCTCCGTCCCACGCCCAGAACGGGGACACTTGATGCAGATCACGTCCAACATAGAACAAAATCATTTTCATATACATTCCAATTATAGATCATAATCTTTATAAGTAGCGTAGCTATTATTTATCATTATTGACGTAAATAAAAACTATTAATATTTAGAGTTGGTTAAAACTGCACACAGTGTACAAAATTTATTAAATTCCTTTAATCTTTTAGTCCAAAAGCAGTAAAACTGTGAATCGCAATTTTCTTTAAGATATCCAACATGACCCGACAGTTCTTTCTCCGACACATCTTTCTCATTTACATTTAGAAATTACAATATTGCTTAAAAAATAAAAAAAATATACTACTACTTAATTTTTAACGGATTTTATTTATTTTTATCGACCTTTTAACATACCCTTTCTACGTGCCGTATTTCCCATTGACCTTGCTTTTAATTATTGTATTCATTCTACACCCCATCCCTTCCACCCCACACGGGGTCCAAACTAACCCCGACCCTCACCCCACACGGGGTATAACTAACCCCCAAACTAAAACAACAGACCGGTCCCCAGCGGGGGTCAGTGCGAGGTCCGTCAGCGCAGTGGACGCGGCCGCGGCTCAGCGCGCTAAAGCGAGGGCCATGTATTCGCATCTAGCAAGGAATAAAGTGGCTGCTGGGACCGCTAGTTTGCGTGAGTATAGACAGACGTACACACAAATGTAATTATACAGTTGACATATACACTAACTAAAAATTATACACATGACACACAAAGTATACAGATAGACATGCAGACCCACAAAGTAATTATACAGTTGACATAATATACACTAACTAGAAGTTATACAAATGACAAAAATATTAATTGTTACATAAATGATTCACCAGCACACTTACTAAAAGTTATACATATGCCACATATACTATTATACACAAGAAACAGAGTAATACTACATCTAATAAGTTTGATACACAAACTAATAAGTATACAAGTAACACACACTCTAATATTACAGATGACATACAAACACACTTATAAAAATTATACAGATGGCACGCATAACCACAAACTTGAAATTATACACATGACTAGCAAATGAATCACAAACTTATAGTTTTACAGATTACACGTAAACTAGTTAGTACCTAATTAAACAAATTAAACGAAAGCTCATAGTTATACAGACAAAACGCAAACTTGCAATTATACATATGACACACAAACACTAACTAAAAGTTATACATATGACACACTAATAATTATACAAATAATACGCAATCGAATGATTGAAGATGATACACAAACTAGATGACATTAGACAGATGATATTTACACTATTTAATAAATAACTATGAAATTAATTTAAACCAATAGTGTTTAAGATTTCATTTTAAAACGTGAATTTCTTAAATAACTACATCTTATTATGTATGTTCAATATACAATGAAATTAATTTAGCAAATATATGATTAAATGTTATATATTACGTATTATATATGTAAATAATATTTTATATGCAATCCTGAAGAGGGGGAAATGGCCCAGCAAGGTATTTCTATAATATAGGTTATATTTTCAATGTTTCGTACTGTTAATGTGTTTATAGTATACTTTCACATTTTGTTTTACCCTTTTCTGTTTGTCTCTTTCATTCTGACGGTATTTGACATTGGAAAGAATGCGACAAAACATTATAATACTGCTAAATTTAGGTGCCGTTTAAAATGATAGTCTTAAAGGTTGTCTAAATGGGTGTGTTAATAATATGAGTAAATCGCATTGACAATCCGTTAGTCTTTAATTTCTACATGTATAATACTCGTGTAAAATCAAACACAAAAAATACGGTTGTCTAAAGTTAAACATGGGTGATTGAGATAGCATTATCTTCGTGCTATAAGATGGAAAAGAGATGTCATGTGTTTTGAATAGTTGTCTCTTAAGTATGAAAAATATATGCACTATTGTCACTTTCCTTCTGACGTCAAATTTTCTAAGAGTGAATGAGACATTTTTTTTATTACATCAAACATTTTCTGAGCACTTAATCTATAATTTTGAGTGGAAATTTACTTACTATCATTTTTTTAAATATATTTACGTATTTTATATAAATGTACTTATTTTGTTTACATAAATATTCCTCAAACACGCGTTTTTTGCTAGTTTTATTTCGCACAAGTGATGTGTTTCTTTTCCACAGCTTTTGTTAAGTGACAAGCTATTTCATATTTGTTTATGTATTTTATAGATGCTTATTAATATTAAAATATCTATTACAAGGCATATGGTTAAAATAAAAGTTTGAGTTTTGTTGCAAAAATTTAGTTAAAATAGTGATACAACTGTATCTAAATTATAAAAATAATATATAAATTTTTTTAACTAAATACCTTTTTTTTAAATCTCAATAATTATTATAATATGTCAATCATAACAGGTTTCTCCTACTCATTTGTAACAATAAAACTTAAAATATTAACTTCACTTCACATAAAAACTTTTTTCTCAATATTTGATTTGAATTTGAAATCAAATTTGATTTAAACGTTCTCTTACACAAATTTGATTTGATTTGCAGCTCGCGCAAAACGCTCACCCGTGAGCGGTACAGTCGCGCCAAGTCCCGAACGTACTGTGAGTCGGTCTAGATCGAGACCCGGAGTGTCGCAGTCGCAACGTGAGTGGGGGGCTTTATTTTGTGTGTGTGTGTGTGTGTGTGTGAGGGGGGCGTGAATGGATGAAGTTTGAATTGAGTTAAGTGTAATTTGTTGTTGTTTATGTTAATTTCTAATGATTGATTTTGGATTTATTTGAGTAAAATTTTGAATAAAAATACATTTTTTTTTATTTAATTTAAGGTGATTGTTTTTATTTTGAAAAGAATCGTGTTGACAACTAATCAGATAATTTTAAATTTTATTTGATGTTTAAATTGATGATATAGCAATTTTAAATGAATATCTTACATTAAAATCATGTCAATTTAACTTTTATCTCGATTATCGAAGAGTTGAATTTGTTTGATGTGATTTTGATTTAATGTTTAATATATGGAGTTAATAACTATGAAGTTTCTTGTCGGTTCTCCATAGATACTGCTTTCTGAATCGATAGTAAATGTTAAAAATATGTTATGACGATTCAAAAGTGCTTCTAGAGGAAGTCTAATTGAATATAAAAAAAATGTGTGCGTGTACTAGTGTACACACGTAAGAAGTGAAACTTCTTTATTACCTTATTTTTCAAAATATAATTTACTATATGCAACTTTACAGAAATACGTCGAATCACGCGTGGTAGGGATAAGAAAAAGATGGCGCGTAACGAAAAAATGTTACACTAAATTTTTTTCCAACCCCGATAAAGAAGTTTCACTTCAATAAATGTTTGAGTTTGAAAAAATTGCATTTTACAGCGACATCCCGTTCATCATCACCATCATCCCGTGCGGGTCCGGTGTCACTGACGGGTGCGAGACGCCGACCGTCTGGGATCCCACGGTCTTTGGCTGGATCCCGGGAGACTAGTCCCACTAGGTAAGAAATATTAAAAACTACTGGGTCGCTCGTTTATGCGACTAATTAGAAAATATTTAATAGAAATAGAATTAGAAAATAGTTAATCGGTTCAGAAACCTCGGTAAGATCGGTGTATGTACATAAAAAGCAGGAGATGTTTTTAAAAAGAAATAGAATTGCATTTCACTTGCCACGACATGGAATGGAATTAGTTTAAAATTAAAAACTTTCCAATGCAAACAAACAATATTCAAAATAGGTCTTTCACTCGTCTTTTCAACAAAATGTTATCTCTAAAATAATTAAAAATTTATTATTTCAAATTAATAGGCCTAAATGGGTATTATTTAGAACGAATGGAGTTATCTATCTATCTATATATATAAAACTCAAAGGTGACTGATATAGTGATCTATCAACGCACAGCCAAAACCACTGGACGTATCGGGCTGAAATTTGGCATGCAGGTAGATGTTAGGACGTAGGCATCCGCTAAGAAAGGATTTCCCGAAATTCTTGCGGGAACGGGGAAAAACGGGGATGCACGTACAAAGTCGTGGGCGGAAGCTAGTATGTTATATAAGTAACATAATAATACGAGAATTGCATATAATGATAAGTATAGTTCGATTCAAACTTAATGGCGG
>CAJQZM010033264.1:0-14681 GCA_907164665.1 Colias nastes
AAATACTAGCTTTCGTCCAGCGCAATTTTGTATTAGGACTCTTAAGGATTATTACATTTTTTTTAAGATTTACTTGGACTTTATGTCCGTAGCCGCACCGTAGCGGTCTAACCGATCTCTCAGTGCCAGAAATTATGTTAGAGAGCCTCCTCTTAATAATTATATATTAGACTGGGGTAGAAGCCTTTAAAAATAATAAAAAGGTAAAAAAAATCGCAGTCGGATGAAACCCATTAGAAAAGGAGGGGAATATGATGAAAATAAAAGGAAAAATAAATTACGGTCAATCCGAGTTCGGGAAGTGGGAGGGGGGAGCTTTTAAGAGAAAAAAATGGTTTCTCTCGATTTCCGACAAAACTACAAGTCCTACGGAAAAAAGTTCAATGGCAAAGTTGTAGGTAATTAAAAGCTCAGTATCACACTGTTTGTATGCGTTTCCTGAGAACATTTACTATGGTAATGTTTATTTTTTTTACACCATATGAAAGTAGAGATTTCAATGAACAAAAGGCTCCCCAAGTTTTTGAAAAAAGCTGATATTTTGACGGGTGACTTTTCGATTGAAAATTAGGTTGTTTTTTTGGTATTAATTCAAAATAAGGCGAAAAAATAAATATTTTCAATCAAATAAATTACAGTGTATTTGGGACATAATAAAATAAGTTTCCACCAAATTTCGTAGAAAAAAAATAAATTTTGAAGTAGATAAAAATAAAAGACCAAAAACTTGGTTTTTTGAATTTTTCACCTAAATTTTGAGGTTATGTGAAAAAATTGTGAATACAAAAGTTGTAGAACTTTTAATTACCTACAACTTTGCCATTGAACTTTTTTCCGTAGGACTTGTAGTTTTGTCGGAAATCGAGAGAAACCATTTTTTTCTCTTAAAAGCTCCCCCCTCCCACTTCCCGAACTCGGATTGACCGTAATTTATTTTTCCTTTTATTTAAAATTATCTACTCTAGTCTATATATTTTGTGTTCATACTTGATTGATTGATTGATTCATATAATATACCTACTCGTATTATGCGCTGTCAACAATATTATTTCTATTTTGTTGAAATTTCGAGACCGATTACTTTTAATGAATAATTACTTATGTATTTCCTATTTCAACAAGTACAAAATAATTAGACAAACCTTAGTAGTAATAAAAATATCCTCCCGTTTAACAACACCTTCCTCTATCTTCTGTTTTACCGCGTAACCCAACTCAGGTTCGACACGATAGAAATGTGCCGTATCGAAGTGTCGATAGCCGATGTCGATAGCGTACATCACTGCTTCGACCAGCTGTGGGGCGTATTCTATGCGCAGTTCCATCTGAAAAATATTATGTAATTATATTATAATATTATATTATGTAAATTTAAAATACATAGTACAATAATATGTTACCAGTTTTTCGATAGAACGAGTTTTGAATTGTTAAAACTAAAATACCAATTTAAAAGAAACGCATTTAGATTCATACTTACAACTTATTTTACTTATTTTTGCATTTATTATTTACTAGCTTCGCCCGCTTTTCAAACTCAAACTCAAACTCAACTAAAACCTAATAAATTCACTCTATCTATTAAAAAAAACCACATCAAATTCTGTAGCGCAGTTTAAAAGATTAAGCATACATACATAGGGACATAGAAAGCGACTTTGTTTTATATTAGGTAGTGATTTTGAAACTCGGAAACGGCTTCAACGATTTTCATGAAATTTAGAATGCAGGTTTATGCACACGATCCAGCTGAAATTAAAAAAATCTAGCAAAACTAATTAATAAAGTCCTTCTAGATCAATGATTTTTTGTTTTCTCCGCTTGAATTATGACCGATAACTGTTAAAAAATTTATCTGTTTTTTGTTATTTTTCTATCCGTAACTTTAGCACGAATTTGCAATTTGCATACCTACGTAGATTATAAATAACTAGCTTTCCCGTTCCCATGAAATTTCCGGGATAAAACCTATCCTATGTGTTAATCCAAGTTACCCTCTATATATTATACCTACGTGCTAAATTTCATTGTAATCGGTTCAGTAGTATTTGCGTGAAAGAGTAACAAACATACATACATACACATAATAAATATGTACATCCATCCTCACAAACTTTCGCATTTATAATATTATAAATAAATAATATAATATAATTATAGGATTATAATTTTTATACCATATTTTGTGATGTTTCAGACAAAGCGAGCGAAGCCGCGGGCGGAAAACTAAGTAGTAAACTATAGCTATAATATAGATAAATGGAAAATTACCTCCTCATTTAAACCCAGCCAAGTTCCGTAGCCAAGTGCGGGCATCTCCATCCCATTGTTCAGCTTGAAGTTTGGAATCATCATCTGAAATTAAAAAAAAAAAAACAAATTAACTAATATTTATATGTATTTCCTATACAGTATGGAAATTTTCGATGAGCACTGGAGGGAAAGTACTTGAAATACTGAAGATAACAAATTTTGCTGAAAGGAAACATTCATTTATTTTTAAAATGAAATAGAATTGCATTCAAAGATTTTCGAAAATTCACTTGCTTCGACCGGAAATCGAACTTACTAAAAATAAAAAATAATAAATTGTTATTTCATGCTTCAAATCGACATTTTGGCAATTTATTTTCAAAATTGCTAATTAATACTGCCTTTAATAATTTAGTACAACATTGTTTTGTAATTTTACTTTACTTTAATTTGAATCTATCGTTTGAATATACATGATCCTTGATAAAGGAAGCCGTGCAAGCCATAAAAATAGTAAGTATTAAAAAATAACCTTGAATTATCATTGAGCTAATTATTACTACGTATCTAGAGAAGACACCGTAAACAAAATCTGTGCGACAAGCGCGGCGCGGCCGCGGCCGCGGCAGCGCGGGGCGGCTAGTGAGTCATAGATTAAGCGAGGTCATCAATTCACCGCTATAGAGGCGACACTTTATAAATATTCTGCCTATTACTTATCAATTAAAAACAATCAATGCAACAAAATATATATAATTACTGTAAAAAAGAAATTATTAATAAACTTATCAAATAAAAACATGTAATTTAAAACCATAAGCTAAGTTTCTCTTATAACATCATCTATCTGCTAGTTAAATTCTCATCAGATATATCTAGTTTTTTTAGAGATTAACCAATAGCATATTATCTACAATAGAAGATGCTGCAATGGATCTGTTAAAAACTCCGTAAACTTATTCGAAAATAGGTAGTTACGTAATTCTGATAAAATTAGTGAATAACATAATATTTATTAATACGAAAATTAAGAAACACTGTATTGTTTGTTTCCCAAAGACAAATAAATACAAAAATAATATCAGACCTTGGCCATTGTAACACGTCTTTCCTGCACGGTGAATATTAAACAACTGATTTATTTCACTAATTGTTTCAATCGAAATGTCGTCAAAGGTTATGTTATGAGCAGATGTATCGGTTCAGGGTTAAAGTTTACAGAAATTTATGGATACGTTAATATTTAATATTGTTGTTTGTCGGTCGGTCCGTCTGTCACTAGGGTGTAAGTATTTCATACACCGTGTGGTACCTAGTAAGTAAGACAGTTGAATTTTTCAGAATTAATGATGTAATAATCTAAATAGAGCGTGTGTGTCGAGCACACTTGTCAGAAGTGAAACTTCTTTGGTGAGATTCAAAAATACCAAAATCGTCGCCTTACTCCATGACGTGACGGTATTGCCATGACGCGACCTTATAATAATACTCTCAACGCGCGTAAAGAAGTTTCACTTCAAAAATTGTGTAATATTGGTAATATGGTACTATAAAGTATAAAATATATACTGTGGCTCTTCACATAATGCTTTTTAAACATTGATGATGATATATTTTTAATAAAATCTACAGTTGAAGGTAATTATTTATGTTCTGCGCTAAATGGTGTTTGTATTTTTTACACGCAAATAGATATATATCACAGTTGTATATAATTATGTATTTAACTTGAAAAAGAAATTTTCAATTTCAATTTTAATTCAATTTCAACGCCACCAAAACACAGGCTTGCCTATTTACTGCGAAAAAGACCAACTTCGAGTTAACTCCTACATTTCAGAATGTAGAGATTAAAGTAGCTGACCATATCGACCTGTTAGGTGTAACTCTGTCATCGAATCTTAACTTCGGTACTTTCATCGAATCCAAAGCTCGATTGGCCGCAAAAAAGCTCGGCATTTTATCTAAGGTCAGGCAGTATTTCACACCGGAACAGCTTCTAATAGTAGGGGAGCCCATGATGCTAAATGTGGATTTACTCGAGCGTCACGGGAACCTATTAGAATTGGTAGATTAGACCATAGCGAGAAAAAAAGGTCCTATAATGTTTTCACTTTTAGCGGTGGGGAAGGGTTTTTTGATTTTTTTTAATTTAAAAAAGAAAAAAATTGGCTTGGAAATACTCAAGCGCGTTAGATATTGATATTTTGCATGCTCCAGGACGTCACTGAAAAAAAGTATACGTTAATCTGACGATTTAAGTGGCGATTTAATCGCTATGAAGAAAGGGTAAAAAATTAAAGTAATATTATTCGAGCGCGTCAGATTAATATATGGGGGGGTTAATTACAATATAAGAAGTCCCCATTTCGCTAATCTGACGATTCGAGCTCAACCTTAGGGAATTATGGATTATTCAAATTTTCCAGCGGGGCCCCTGAGCGCACCCACCAACCATAACTGCTCATATTGACTAGAGGTACTAATGAATAGCTAAGGTACCGTCCCTTATAGTAATCTGACGCGCTCGAGTAAATCCCAAAATCCCCTCTTAGGCTCCCCTACTATAAAACTATACCAAGCACAAGTTCGATCGTGTGTGGAGTACCTACTGTAGCCATTTATGGGCTGGATCTGCGAAGACGCATCTGGGAGCATTGGATTCGATGGAACGACGAGCTGTTAGGCTGATAGCGGACGCGAATTTGACCAAGAGTAAACTTCTTAGTCTTGATCACAGACGTAAGATTGCGTGTCTTTCAGTTTTCTACCGCTTGCACTTTGGTGAATGTTCAGCTGAACTGCCCGCTCTCATTCCATCTTCACCGTTTCACCATCGAACATCTAGACGTGCCGCTGGCTTCCATCCCTTCGTAGTTGACTTACCATTTATGCGCACAAAACGTTATCAGAAATCGTTCATCAACTTAACTGCAAGGGATTGAAACGCCCTACCCGCTTCCGTCTTCCCAGATAAATACAACTTACACACATTCAAGGCAAGAGTGAATAGGCTCTATCTAGGCAGGCATGCCCTTTCATAGACTGCATCACTACTTACCATCAGGTAATGGTGCAGGCAAATGCCTGGCTATTTCTAATAAAAAAAAAAATAATAATAATTAATTAAGCATAATGATGGAATTACATTAATTAGTTGTGTTTTAATAAATATGATTAAATATCTACACTAATATTATCACAGACTAATAATAATATACTACGTATACAAATATTATAAAGAGGAAAACTTTGTTTGATTGTAATGAAAAGGCTCATAAACTACTGGACCGATTTTAAAAATTCTTTCACCATTCGAAAGCTACATTATCCACGAGTAATATAGGCTATATATTATCACGCTAAGACCAACAGGAGCGGAGCCACGCGGGTGAAACCGCGCGGCACAGCTAGTAATTAATATAGTGCTTGTTTGGTTCGCAAAATACATAAATTTTCCATGGATTCGTTCAAAACAAAAACAATATGAACGATAAACAACATTTATTTACTATTGATATTATATAAATTGCTTTTTTAACAGATTAAGTTTTACTCCAGTCTCATAATATTTTTATTGGATTTCAGTAATTTTTATTAAAAGGGCAGATTTAGATTTTCGATACTTAGATACCTATTTAAAGTTTAAACCTCATAAAGTATAAATCATAGATACTCAGTTGACAGATTTTTTTATAAAATATATAAATATTTAAATACATTTTTATGATCATATTGTAGGACGAAACATAACATAAAGGCGGCAGTACACGTCATGGGGCCAAGGTGTTGGGCAAAAATGATGGATAACCAAGATTCCTGTTCACACATTGGCTTACTGATCATTCTGCATTGGCGCTTCAAAGATGGACGTAGTTCTTGCAACCGCGGCAATTTATTTATACAGTGCGTTTAATTATTAAGTACATGTGCACCAATAACAATGAGTGTACTCTGCCGTCTGCGATGATACCATTTTCCAATCTCTATTTTCCTTTTTTTTGATTTCTGTATAAAACATTATTAATAAAAAATATGTTTAGATTTTTTCAAATGTTTAAAATGTGTACATTTTACATTAAATTTAATTTTAGCTACCTATAAAACGAAACTTTAAATAGTACGGACGGATGTATTGATTGGTGATATAATGATATTTGATAATATTATTTATGTAATAAAGCACAATTTGATCAAAATCATGCTCATTGTATATTGTTATTTAATTTTTAAGCACAAGTAACTTTTTCATACTATTTTACTCATATTATAAATATATTCGTTTTTTATCGCAAATGTATGAAAGTGAGTTATGAATAACATCTAGAATAATATTATAATAAATAGAAAATAAAACATCTAATTTATTGAGTCATATGGTTTTTATTTTTATGTAGTTCATGCCGTGGATTCCAAATTATTCCTTCATGTCGATACAATTCTATGAATTGTAAAACCTCATTGCTTGTCCACACCGGCCGCGGCGCCGCCATCGCTATCGTAAATTTCACTCACGCGCAACGATACCACAGTATTACAATATTATTTCCTACAGTAAGGTAACGCCTTTGATGTCGCGCGATGCCGCCGCCAGCGTAGGTACTTAACTTACGCTGCCACACGAAAATATGCTAGGGTTGCAACAAATGGGAAATAAAACAATTGTGATTATTAATATTATGATGAAATCATTTATTCATATTATGAACATTCAAAATAATTGCGATTATTAAATCTGATGTAGTGATTTATGAACAATTATTTGTTCATAAATCGGCCCGCGTCGCCCGACCCTCCTCCGTTTCTCTGTGCAAGTACATTCGTCGCCATACTGTAGGAAATATTGTAATGCTATGACGATACTGTCTCCGCTGACGAGTAACAACGAACTGAACAAGACACCAACGCAATGTGTGAACGCTGTTTGCGGAGCGCGCCAAGATCCTATGTGTGCAAAAAAACCGACAACAATCGGATGGCCTGCCAATGAGCGCCAACTAGGCCAATTAAGCCAACATACTGCCAGGTAGCTCTCTACACGTTGGCCCCATGTGTACTGCCGCAAAGCTTGCAAAGCAAGATTGCTTTGCCTTGACTTCAAGGCAAAGCAATCTCTCAGTATTGTATGAAACTTTGTGTGATGATGTATTTGGTTTTATTATTTACGTGTTTTATATCAATTGTGGTAAGTTATTCTTTATTTTAAGAATAAAGTTGATATTTCTCATTATAAATACAATATTGGGTTAATTTTGAATTGATTTAAAAAGAAAAAAGTTGTAGATAACATGATTTGGCGCCTTTTTTGCATCTGTATTCTGTGGTTGTTTGGTTCGCAAAATACATAAATTTTCCATGAATTCGTTCAAAACAAAAACAATATTAACGATAAACAACATTTATTTACTATGATATTATCTATATTGCTATTTTTAACATATATTAAGTTAAAAATAGCAATACCTATAGATAGAATTTACTCCAGTCTCATAATATTTTTATTGGATTTTAGTAATTTTTATTATCTTTCCTTTAAAAGGGCAGATTTAGATTTTCGATACTTCCCTATATTTTAAACCTCAAAGTATAAATCATAGATTGTTCAGTTGACAGGTTTTTTTTATAAAATATATAAATATTTAAATACATTTTTATGATCATATTGTAACCTAAAGAAAATCAAATACTGTTGAGTAGTTCCCGAGGTTACACGGTTCAAACATACAAACTTTTTTTAGATATGCGACGAAACAGATGGTGGGAAAGCTCCAAGAAATCTCCTCAATGATGGTCACTTAATGCCTGTTCTGGGTTTGGGAACATTTTTAGGTTTTGACGAAGTAAGTTAATAATAATATTTTTTTGGTACCTAAGTTACCTTTTTGCGTTGGTTGCTTGGAAGAGATCAATAAATGCAAAAGTTTGTGAGGATGGATGTATGTGTTTGTGTATGTAGATATGTATGTTTGTTACTCTTTCACGCATACTACTGAACCGATTACAATGAAATTTGGCACACATATGGAGGGTAACTTGGATTAACACATAGGATAGGTTTTATCCCGGAAATTAGACGGGAACTATGCGGGCTTTTCTTTTAAATTGCGGGCGAAGCCGCGGGCGGAAAGCTAGTATACTGTATCTGCACTTGTATTAGAGAGATTTTCTACCCTACTAGGACTATTATAACGAGAAAAGATTCGATTTTTAATATGTACTAAGCTTTTTTATATCTGTGAGCGCTAAACGGGTTTTAAACTATTTATTACCAACTAGCTTTCCTCCCGCGGCTTCGCCCGCTTTGTTTAAAACATAATAAATTATATACTAAAACCTTCCTCTTGAATCACTCTATCTATTAAAAAAACCCGCATCAAAACCCGTTGCGTAGTTTTAAAGATTTAAGCATACATAGGGACATAGGGACAGAGAAAGCGACTTTGTTTTATACTATGTAGTGATACCATGCCAATACAAAACATGTCGCTTTTTTCTTTACTATTCATAACGTGAAAAAAAATGTATTGCAAGCTTTACCCGCGGCTTCGTCCGCCATTTTAACATATTTTAAGAGGACAGATTTAATTTAATACAATAATTTCATGATTTTAAACGTGTTTTTTTCTATAATATAATTTTTTATAGATTATTTCATAATTACAGAATGGACAAAAAGAAATAAAAGATAACGAAGTAGCAGAACCGGTCACTTGGGCACTTAATGCTGGATACAGGTAAAAAGTTTTCTTATAAAAGTATTATAAATTGTCTATATCATCCATACTGATATTATATAGAGAATAGTTTGTTTGTTTGTTACGATTTTACTCAAAAATTAGTTGATCGATGTTAAAAATATTTTACCATTAAAAAGCTTCGTCTTTACCGACTAAAGAGCATTTATTAATAAGTTAAGTAAGTAGGTAAGAGAAAACGATGGATATTATTAACTAGCGGTCCGCCCCGGCTTCGCCCGAGGTACATATTTACGTTTTCTCTCCATAAGATCCATCCTCGTACTTCAAGGAATATAATAAAAAAAAAATATCGAAATCGGTCCACCCGTTCACGCGTGATGCCGTGACCAAGGAAAACGGGTTTCATTTTTATATACATATATAGATTAGGTATTATAGGTAATTTTAGAATTTATAAGTAAACTAGCTGTGACCCGCGTTTACCCGCAGTGCCAGTGCTCCACTCCTGTTAGTCTTAGCGTGATGATATACAGGGTGTCCCACTATTGGTATACTAAGCGCGAAGGGATTTGTAGTTTTGCATACACTGATCACGTAAAAAATACTTAAACAACAAAATTACGTCAAAAATTTTTCCTTAAAATCCATGTTTTCTTCTCTAACTTCGCGCAGCCGGCATATACCGCTTCGCTAATGTGCGCATTTTGTCTATGAAAACATAATTTTAAAAGATAGCTCACGTGCGGGTGGCAAAGTAAGGTGGGTTGCTTAATAGGGGTGTACACATAGAGTTTTAAGAATTCATCTATTTGAAAAAAAATGCGTTTGGAATTTTTTAAGTATTTTTTACGTACTCAGCGTATGCAAAACTATAACCTCCTTTGAGCTTAGTATACCAACGGTGGGACACCCGGTATAGCTCGATAAATGGGCTATCTAACACCGTAAGAATTTTTCAAATCGGCCTGGTAGTTCCCGAGATTAGCGCGTTCAAACAAACAAACTCTTCAGCTTTATAATATTAGTACATATTAGATTCTATCTGTACCTAATCTATATTCTAGGCTATGTTTTTTCCATAAACTTAATCGGTGTTATAGTTTTTCATAAAATACGAATATATATTATATAGTATACTAGCGGTCCGCCCCGGCTTCGCCCGTGGTAAATATGAAAAATAGATGTTGGCCGATTCTCAGACTTACCCGATATGCACAGAAAATTTCATGAGAATCGGTCCAGCCGTTTTGGAGGAGTATGGTAACTAACATTGTGACACGGGAATTTTATATACATATAAGATAATAATAATTATTGTATGTCATTTACGTTACAATTAATTTGTTTGTTCCGGCTAACCTTCAAAACCGTTCCTCTTCCTACAAAGACTGCAAAAAAACTCATTAATTTTTGTCACGTACAAAATCGGTTCCGATTCCTACTACCTAGGTACATATAATATTAAATTAAAATCTATACTTATAATAAATCTGTAGAGAGGCCAATTCTGTACATGAAATATATTTAAAAAAAAATTATGAAGGGGTGATAAGGGATCGCTACTGATGCCAAAAATGCAATCAGTAAAATTTTTGTCTGTCTGTCTGTCTGTCTGTCTGTCTGTATATTCGTTATAGAAACAAAAACTACACGACGGATTTTAACGAAATTTGGCACAATTATTCTTCATACTCCTGGGCAGGTTATTGTATACTTTTTATTACGCTACGATCAATATGAGCAGAGCAGTGAAGGGAAATATTGGGAAAACGGGAGAAGTTACTCCATTTTTTAAGCTTCCGTCGCGTGTGCAGCCTTAATGGTTAAAGCTACATAGAAATCATGTACGACACAAATGTTCTTAAATTATTATTATTATATAAAAATAAATTCCTAGACAGCATATTATGTCTATCTTTTAAAATTGACTCACAATAACACGTGAAACTTCAATAGCTTAGCAATTCGGAGCTTTCTGATTATATTTGTCTACTCTTACGTTTACAACACTCTCACTCATCCCTAATTAAAAAAAGTTAACATTATTACCTATTCAATAAAAAAAGAATCATGTAAATCGGTCTAGAAACACCAAAGTTATACATGAAATACGCTCTATGTCATCGCGCGTGAATACAGAATCATGCCATAAGGATTATTTTTGTGTATCAGTTGCCGCGTTCGACGCGCTTCGCGGTAATAATATACTAATATTATTATAAAGAGGAAAGGTTTGTAATTATGTATGTATGTATGGTTTTCACGCATAAACTACTGGACCGATTTCAAAAATTCTTTCACAATTAGAAAGCTTCACTGAGCAACATAGGCTAGGCACAGTATTACCATCCTACAGTATGGCGACGAATGTACTTGTGCAGAGAAACGGAGGGGAACTGGCGGGGGGTCGGGCGACGCGGGCCGCTTAATGCAATCACGCTGAGTTTGCATTAACTATCGCGAAGGGCAGACGCTTCAGAGTTTTTTTGTCTAATAATTTATACTTACGTATTCTATAATGGTGGGCACAAACTGTTGTGTTTATGGATGCAAATCTACATTTAAATCCAAGGACATAAAGTTTCATAGATTTCCTCGCGACGAGAGGTAGGTTTTTCAAATTCTGTTTAGTACCAATTCAAAGATGTTGAAGATGTTTTTGACTATACATATTTTAAGTAGCTATAAGATATATATAAAATATGTTATTGAGGATTTTCAAGAAAACCAATTTGTTTCTCTGTAAATTCAAAGTTTTCACAATAGTTAACATACAAATAGTTTGTTACTACAACAACTTAAAATATGTAATCTCACCTGTAAATTCAAAGAAACGACATTGACATTGACAAATTTTTTTTAGTTGACATTATAAACTAGGAAGAGTGCAGTGGATCACAATTTTTGTAACGAATGTGAAAGACGAAACAATAAAACACGCAAAGCGGCTTTTACTATAAACGGAACTACATTTAAAAATATACTTTATATATTGAGTTATAAGGTTGCTTCCATTCTGTTTATTTACATTCTCAAAAACATCAATCGCAGTAAAGGCGGCTTGCGACAAAGGCGGCTTGTGTCAAAGGCCTCGGCGATATCATTTAACAACATAATATGTACTTTAGGCTAACTTGTAATAAGATCTATTTTACTTTCTTAATAGTCCATTTGACAAGGATATTGGGTTAGATACCTATTGGAATAATTTTATTATCATGTATGTACTTATTAAATCCGCGAATAAAAAAAATTTTAATCGTTTCTCGCCATTTTTTCTTTCTGCTACGTCAATCCGAGCCACAGATAACATGAACACGCGAAGCGCGCCAAATTTGAATAATGATGAAATGTTATTATGAAATGTTACTATGTTTCTGTATAAATAATTACATTAGATTCAACAATCACAATTATTTTTAATGTACATGTGAATAAATAATTACATATTAATAGTTATGATAAAAATTGTTTTATTTCCCATTTGGTGACAACCCTAGCATATTTACACGTGGCAGCGTGAGTACCTACACTGGCGGCGGCATCGCGCGACATCAAAGGCGATTCCTTACTGTAGGAAAATAATATTGTAATACTGTGGGCTAGGTTTTATCCAGGAAATCCCACGGGAACGGGAACTATGCGGGTTTTTCTTTGAAAACGCGGGCGAAGCCGCAGGCGGAAAGCTAGTATTAAATAAGTTTGTTTGTTGGGATGGATGAATGTTTGTAACTCTGTCACGCAAAAACAGCTCATTATATCTGGGTAAAACCACAGAAAATTTAATAATAAACTACCTATGTAGGTAAAACTAAAAACTAAAGAACAATGGAAGAATAATAGTTGGTAAAAATGTTAGCGTCTCGAATTACTTTATATATAATATTATTTATAACATTATAATTAGGTATAAAGGTTTTAAGATAAAAATCTATTTTAATTAAAGTCATAAAAGCATATAAGAAGACAATAATATAAGAACAGTGTATAGGTAGGTATTCTTATTTTCAACAAAATCATGTTATTTTTTAATATTTTGAGTAAGTAATCAATGTTATTACGAGCGATATATTCGCTATAATATGTACTTCATATACCTATTAATTATCTTATTTTTACACAAAATTAACTAGGTAATTTAATATATTTGTTTCAGTCATCTGGCTGACTCTACTATTTGATTGAATGACTAGCGCTTTCATTGAATGACGACAGTCGACAGTTGCTGAGAATATTTTGTCAAAGGGCTAAGGCTAAATCCGCTTACTGGTTGAGTGAAGCTTGCCAAATCAACGTTCGGACTAGTCATTCAATGAACGCGCTAGTCCTTCAATCAAATAGCAGATTCAACCTGATGACGGTGACATATTCAAGCTCTTCTCTATAGCATAATTAATTTGTATGTTTGTCTCCAGAATGCTAGATACAGCATCAGCATACCACAATGAGGAGCAGGTCGGTGAGGGTATCAGGAAATCTGGTGTTCCTCGAGAAAATGTGTTTATTGTTACTAAGGTAATTTATTGTTCTTATATTTTGTGTTTAGTAGAAAAGATCAACTCTATCTTAAGGCTGAAGCACTAATTCAAATTTGTTCATTTAGGTATTTATGAAACTTGACTTCTTTTGAAAGCTCCTCAAATAAAACTTATTTATATTTCTTTTATAAGCGCAGTTACACAAACTAGTGGTTACTTATTGTCCTATGGCCCCTATGTGGGGCAGAGGGCGTCCACAGTGCGCCGCCAACGCGTTCTATCTTGGGCTACGCTCTTCACCTCCGGCCACGTCAACCCAATCGCCTTAGCTTCCGCCGCCACCGAACGTCGCCAGGATTGCCTAGGACGGCCACGCTTCCTTTTCCCTTGGGGAGTCCACTCCAGGGCTTGCCTGGGTATATGCGATGTGTTTCTTCTGAGAGTGTGGCCGATCCATTTCCACTTGCGGCGTGAAATTTGGCGCAAAATCAGCGTCTCGTGGCAGCGTTCCAGCAGTTGTTCGTTTGATATTTTCTCGGGCCAGTAAATTCTTAATATTTGGCGAAGGCATCGGTTGACGAAGACCTGGATTCTTTGCGTGATAGCTTTAGTAACTCTCCACGTTTCACTACCATATAATAGGACACTTTTTACGTTGGAGCGAAATATTTTAAATTTCACTCCACGTGTTAGCTTCTTCGATTGCCATATGGATCGTAGCTGCGCGAAGGTTGCCCTTGCTTTGGCGATTCGTGAAGCGATGTCCTCTTCGGTTCCTCCTGTATTGGACACCACACTGCCTAAATAAGTAAATTGCTGGACACGCTTTATCTGCTGGGATCCTAGTGTTAGCGCTTGTGGATTTCTTCCTTCGGTTCGCATTTCTTGCGTCTTCAGGGTGTTAATTTTTAGTCCACATAATGCAGCCTCGCGTTGAAGGTCGTCGAGTTTGGATTGCATGTCAGCGTGTTTGTGACTGAGCAGACACAGGTCGTCAGCATAGTCAAAGTCATCTAGTTGCTCGGTCAACCCCCACTCTATACCGCGTCGCTTTCCGTCGTTGACTTTGTGCATTATGCCATCCAGAACAACTAAAAACAACAGAGGAGATAACAAGCAGCCCTGCCTTACCCCCGCGCTGACACCTATATCATCGGAAATAAGCCCGTCATGTGCCACCTTGCATGCGTATTTTTTATAACTAGTGGTTAAGAGTCCATATCGATTTTAGAGTGATTTTGACTTGTTTCTG
>CAJQZM010033265.1:0-27904 GCA_907164665.1 Colias nastes
TCGTTCTGAATGTGTAGCATTAAATAGATCGGGCAAAATATTTGAGAGATAATATAGTGTAAAATATATTCTACTCATCATGTGTGTTGTATCATGATTCTTCAACTGTAGAACTGCTATCAAATTGTTTAAGATATGCTCAAAAGTTAAGTTAAGTTAAGTTACATGTGCTACAATATTGCATTACTTACTTTTTTTTTCTCGAATTTTCATAATTTTAACGCTGCCTATTGCTTCTATAATTAATAAGAAATTGATTTTGCGCAAATATTTTTTTTTCTATAAAAGGAATGAATAACAATAAAATACATAATTTATACGTCTACAAAAGGTTAGGTTAAATATTGAATTTGTTATTTTGTGTAATTAATAATGTGTTAAATTATTCATTTACTTCCTTCACAGGTTACATAACTTGAAACTTACGAGTGATCTTAATGCATAAATTGAGTCCTTTATTTCCGGTGTATTCATTAATATTCACACATGAACACACTTGTCATATCCTAAATGGGCAGTGAATTATTGCTTTTTTATTTGAGACGGAAGCAATAAAAGAAACGTTATTTGTCACAAGTGCAATATAATTAAGCGTCAAGTTAACGACTCACTCAGCAATTGCTGAAAATTGGCTCTATTGCCACACTCTACATATGTGTTACATATTTAGAATACTGATTTTCAGTACCTCCCTACAATGATTCGATATAAAATTACATTAATTAATATAAAATATATTGTATTTAGATATAAATAATACTATAATTATAAAAGTGTCAAGTTAATACACATAAATATTTATATGCCAGTTCGTTGGCGAATTGTGCGGACGTAATTCTCAATTCTCATAAAAATTGCAAACTTGTAACAATTGCATCTTTGTAACAATTAATCGTTACAACATGTAGCAAAATATTAACTCATTAAATATACAGATAACTTCATTACAGTAGGTACTTAAAAACAAACAATGATAAATTGAAATCCATCCACGGATAATTAAGAGTCCATAAAATACAACAATAAATTTTGAAAAGTGTTAAAGGTGTTGCAGGCTTTTTATGAATTTTTGATGAAGAAGACACCATACAATCTATCGAGTGTCGAATCAAAAAAATACACAGTGTAGCCCATTAAATTGTTTAATGACAGCTTCGTTTATTGGAATTTAATTTGCCTTGTAACATCAATATCATTGACGTTTATGTTTGTTACGCCTTTAGTACACCGACGCATTTGCGTGCGGCAGCGAAACAACGAAAAATCTGTCAGTAGTATGGCAGGATTTCGCATATGATATGTCTCACTCTAGCACATAGATAGATGAAATAGTTGCGTCCTTGTCAGTATTGTTTCGCAAGGAACTGCGAAATGGCCATTACACAGACGCATTGAGAAAAAGTTGCGAAAACATTGCTGTTTACTAAGGTTCCGCAGATATTTCGCTACGCAGTAGTTTCGCAGAGATTCGCTGCCGCACGCGAATGCGTCGGTGTACTAACGGCGTTACTATTTGAGCTGCGAAATTTGACGCGTGGCAAATTGCACGATCATACTCTACAAATTTTATTGTCTATACACAACTGATGATAGAATGAAGTAAATTAATCCGCACCAAACTGGGTAGAGCCTGTTTTTAAACACGTTTCATTTCAAAGAAATAAGTGGTTAATTCTTTAATAACAGTTAAATAATATTCTTCGATGTCGTTTCGCTCAATACAATGTACTAATTGTGACGTTGGGATACGTTGTAAATTTTTTATCGATTTGAATTGTTCCTTTAATTATGTGAAATCGTAAGTTTATAAATTTGGCTCGGGCTGCGCGATATTATCGATACGCGTATCCAAGCACGGTCGTTATTTAAAAAATGTGAGAGATTAACATTCTTGCTTTACGTCCAGTTTAGAAAAGGAAAATTAATTACCGCCTCGCCAGCTATAACTGGGGCATAGCTCTCGGTTTCGAGATTTTTCCAAGTTGCGAGTGGATATATCCAAATGCAATATTAGCGGCCATCGAAGTATACAATGAACCCGTCGGGGATCGGAAAAAAGGCGATCATGCCATTTCCGCAAACCACCAATGCAATCCTAACTACACTTGTGTGAGAGGATTAGAGAAATTTGAAATAGTTCTAAGGTTCCTCATTCGCTCCGGAGATCGCGGGCTGCGCGCGCGCGTCCGGCGAATTGAAAAAAAAATACCAGTCCGACACGGTCGATGACCCGAAACGTCCTTGCGCGAACAGCTGACCAATTTTTGTGTGTGTGATTTTTAGTGCATGTGTGTGTTGTGTTGTGTGTGTAGTGAAGATGACTGATGGAGGTATGTTATAGGGGTTGATGGCTATTTTATATTTGGGCGCTTTTTTGACAAATATTTTTATTGTTCATTTGTTATAGGGTGCTCTTTTCTGGAATTGGAGATTTTGTAAAAATATGTTGGTATAAATTGCAAATGTTACATCATAATTTATGTTTTGTTATCGTTATATTAAATATTTATTTTATTTATAAAATTATTTAAGAATATATACATAATTCATTCAAGACGTTAATTGCGATTTTTTTTGTTTGAATTAATTTTAAAGTATTTATTGTTTTTTATGTTCTCCTTATGAAATATATTTTCCAAAGTTCGCTCATATTTTTATCGTCTGCACAATATAGAGCAACCGTGAAACTTAAACAAAGATTAGTTTTTCATCGTTGTTAATGAAAACAGTACACAGATATTTTTATAAATTGTTGCGTAAAATTTACTCCTGCACTACAATATTTTTTTTTAAATACTTACGTACTTTAGCCTATAAAGTGTACTCGTATTTTACTCGTCTATGGCCACCAGATCCATCACAATGCGAATAATAAAGTTATTTAAATATTATTTCAAATTTAAGAGATAAAATCTTAAAAAAATCAATCTATTCATGAGGCCTGATTTTTAAGTAAATATTGTATTATCATAGAATGAATACATAGTTAGCGTTTGTGAATGAAACAAGGTTGTTTAATTGAATATTAATTTTTGTAAATTCTTTATAATTTTACTATCATGTAATAATATAAAACAACGTAAAAATGAAGTCCCATGTCCCCTAGTGGGGTAAGGGGCAGATGCAATATACATCTGTTTCACTGATCGATTTTCCTTAGGGATAAGTAGGTGATCAGCCTTCTGTGTCCTACCAGACCAAGACATTTTTTTTTCTTCGTCTCCACCGGGAATCGAACCCAGGACCCCTCGGTGCTACGCTCACGCGTCAACCACTGTACCAAGGAAGCGGTAATAAAACAACGTAGGTAAGTATAAAAACCATTTTTTTTATATTCATAGATTAAACAAAAAACTTTGTTATAAGTAGGCCAAGCGTAAAATATATGTCTATCTGCATGTTTTCAATGAAATAAAAGATTAAGATATCCTTGAGCCTTGCTAGAATAGATGTTATTTTCTGGTTTAAAATTTTTCTTGGGAAACTCACAAAAACTTATATAAAGCTTGAAGTTTTAAAGACAGCGGTACTATTTTAACACTATCTTTCGGAGAGCATAGTATTTTGTAGCAATGTAGAGCCAGCGTATGATTGCGCCTATTGAATCGGCGGAATCGTACAATCGTAGGAATGATGAAATGGATGTACCTATCCTTTGATTTTTTTTCACTTTTGTTTTCACTTAGGTTCGTTTAGTTGGTCTTCATTATTTAGTTGGGCAAACTTTTATGAAATTTGTAGCAAGTTAAAATATATACATTGCATGACAAAGAAACAATTGAAATACACGGAAAATAAGTCTAGGATGTAGATTTGAAACAAAGATGTGGAAATATTTATTTTTTTTAAATTACATGCTAAACATTGTCTGTGCAAAGATACAGAAATATATTACACATACTTAAATTATGCCCTATGAACAGATTCACAAGCTATAATAGACATTTAATAATATAAAATATACATTGTGGATCCTATATTACGATTATGAAAAATCGATTCACAGTTATCTTTGTTGACAATATTGAAATACAGTAGGCATATTGTAGATAAACGTCGAGTAAAACCGCGGAACGAGACTAGTCACCAATTCGATGCCAAGTTTACCGTTAAGGAATTAGATCGGTTTCCAAGAACAGTTTTTGTGTCACAGACAGATAGATACACGTGCCAAAATACTTTTAATATTCATTAAAAAAACTGCTACTGAATAAATTAAAATGTATAGCGTTTTTTTGGAATAAATGTAAGTATAACTTGATGTTGACGATATTGAGAAAATTATAATGAAAAATATGGAATAATTAAATAGAAACTTTTTTAATAACATATTTTTGGTGTATTTTTTTTTCTATTTAGCTATAAAACTTTTTTGGAGACAAAAAGGATAATTTTAATTTAGTTCAGATTTTTTTTCAATATTTCAGCCATTTCTTCTACGTAGTTTTGAAACTTAGTTCCGTTTAAGTTTTTATTATTAATACCACTGTGTGTTAGATTATTAAAAAAATTTGCAATAAATTGAGAACCTCAACGGTGAAAAATTTTAAGACACATATTTTATTAATGCATACAAATATATTTAAAAAGACGGATGTAGAGTTAAAATTTACATACACACATTATTATAGATACAAATATGTATATTGTATATTATACGCAGAAATTCTTTATGTGTAATAAATTAATAAATAAATATTTTAACAATGGAGGATCAAACCTATAAGGTTCTTCCGCTAAAAAGCCGCGGAATTATATTGTAAAATTTATCTACAGTTAATTTCAGCTTTTTAAAATCTAACTTATGCAGTCCTATGACTAATATAGAAGTTAATAATGATAATGAGCCTTTAAAAAATATCTTTAGTTTTCCATTGTCTTCATTTTTAGCCGACTTTAAAAAAGGAGGAGGTCCCCGAATCGACTGCAGTTTTTGGATTTGTTACATCAAATCTTTCCACGTTGTTTGCGTCTCATTAGTTCACTAACAAAAAGTAACATAAATCCTTCTCTTCCTTTCAAGACCAATTATAAGTTTTTAGCTTTGGTTTAAACATTACGTCAAAAAATGCAGTATCAATACCATAATCACATCTTAATACTATTATAAAGGCGAAAGTTTGTAAGTATGGATGTATGGATGTTTGTTACTCTTTCACGTAAAAACTACTGAACCGATTACAATGAAATTTAGCACACATATAGAGGGTAACTTGGATTAACACATAGGATAGGTTTTGTCCCGGAAATCCCACGGGAACGGGAACTTTGCGGGTTTTTCTTTGAAAACGCGAGCGAAGCCGCGGGCGGAAAGCTAGTAATACAAATACAAGAATCACCAATAAGAAACAGGAATTCAAATAAAAACTGCATACAATTAAAACCATTGACATAATGGGTAATTATCGTGTATTTTCAACAAAGAACAACGATATAATAGGCATTATACTATAATAGGCATTGAAATATCTAATTGCCCCGGGCTTTGCGCATTAAGCATTTCCTCTGAAGCCTACGGACATAATGCTGTACAGTTTGTTGTGAATCTATGAATCTTATTCCGCACACATTCGTACGAATACGCAAATCCTCTGGGGCATTTGCAATTTTTTATACGTAAGCGCAATCTTTTGTACATTGTACGAATGTTTGCACACATTTGAGTAATCCGTATTATTTTTTGTTACGTGTTAAAATTACACGACTCATAAAAAAATCATTTGCCTCTAGAAAACTGCATTTATTTCTAAAGAAAAAATGTTTTTTTTTTTTTGTGGACGAAGCCTTTACGAGCGGCTAACACTATTATGTTTGAGCTAGCATTCCGTCCCGGCTTCGCCTGTGATATAATATAGCACTCAAGAATCACGTACATAACCAACGGTGAAAGAATTTTTGAAATCGGTTCAGTAATTCTTGATATTAGCGCGTTCTAACAAAAAAAACTCTTCAGCTCTATATTATAAGTATAGATCTGTACTAAAATTGCTTATGAAACGGCTTAAAGGTTAATCGCTTTATAAAACAAAAGGATAAGCGTGCAAAAACGTTATATACCAACCATCCACCAATCTATTACAATGTTACCATATGTGAAGGTATATAGGGGTTACTTTTTATAAAAATAGGGGCGAATTACCGTGAAAGTTGATTAATAATTTTATAAATTATTCAAGTCCCCGCCTCTCATAGTTTTGTTACTGGTTTGAACCAGTCAGGTGAGAGCTTTCGTTCATATAGGCTATGAATGTGACGCAAAGGCCAAGATAGTTACGTTTCTGTTTATATAATGTAGATAATACATAATATTTTGAGTGTTTTTGGATATTATAACATATTATTATTGAGTTGCATTTGGAATTTATTATCCTTCGATTCTTTTGGAAATCCTTTTTTCTATTTTAATTTTTTTAAGTTAATGTTTTGTGTGCAATTTGATGAAACAGCCGCAATATGAAGATATAACCTATACAGGGTGTCCTACTATGTATGGTATACTAAGCGCGAAGTTTTGCATACACTGATCACGAAAAAGATACTTAAACAACAAAATTACATCAAAAAATTTTTGCTAAATTTTTCCTGAAAATCCATGTTTTCTTCTCTAGCTTCGCGCAGCCGGCATATACCGCTTCGCTAATGTGAGCAATTTGTTTATGAAAACATAATCTTAAACGATAGCAAAGCTGGGCGGGTTGCTTGTTATGGGTGTACTCAAAGAGTTTTAAGAATTCATCTATTTGAAAAAAAAAAACTGCGTCTGGAATTTTATAAGTATTTTTTACGTACTCAGCGTATGCAAAACTATGGAGGTTTCCATGAGCTTAGTATACCAACAGTGGGACACCCTTTATTATCTGTATCTGTGGCATAACCGCGCCGTTTTCCTCGGCCGAGCCACGTCTACACAGACTGAGCTGTTTTAAAGCACATAGGGGCTGTATACAATTGAAAAGTTTAAATTTCCTTCTACAAAAATCTGCTAAAATTCATCTTTGTTGGCATGAGACCTGCGTGGTATACATATGTGTAAATTGTTGTATTCAAGCATGGGTAAGATAAAGTATAAAAAAATACTAAATATCAAAGAAATTATATAAAGCAAATAACTCCATTTAATTAAGTTAGAGATATATTATTATGGGGACTTTTAGTGGTCTTTAATCTCGAGCTACTAATAAAAGTAATGTACTATTCAATGAACGTTTTTCTGGGTCAAGATTTAATAAATGGATCTTGTATTTTTAGTTAATAGCTCATTATACAGGTAATTGATAACGTAAAGGTTCTGATTAGATGTGTTGTTGGGTATTAGGTTTTCCTTTAGACTTTTATACGGTTCATTATCCTTTTTATTATTTACTAGCCGCGCTTCGCGGTTTCACCCACGTGGCTCCGCTCCTATTGGTCTTAGCGTAATGATATATAGCCTTCCTCGATAAATGGGCTATATAACACCGAAATAATTTTTCAAATCGGACCAGTTGTTCCTGAGGTTAGCGCGTTCAAACAAACAAACAAACTCTACAGCTTTATAATATTATTAGAGTATAGATTTACAGATCAACCATCTAACCACTACGCGTTTTTTTCTTGTTTTAGATCGAATCTGGGATCTCTCGGTTCTACGCATACCTACGTGTTAATCATTGTACAAGGTTTATTCCTATTTCCGATCCTAATGCTAGACTTAGTTATGATTCATAAACATAAAATAATTAATACGTTTAGAAATTAAACATTTTAACGGATTTTAAATGCGATTTATTCATTATATTATTTTCCCAACGTTGCGCACCGAGCGTAGTCAATCACTAAAACTAGAAAATAAAACACTAGAAAATACTTTAATACTTGTAACTTACGTGTAACTAAAAAATTAATACGTGTAACTTCTTCACAACAACAGTGAGGAAAGCTATCATTTGAACCCAAAAAGGGATTCTACATTTTGCACAGCAGTCTTACCTCTACGAGTATACATACAATTTACGCAATTAGCGTAGGCAGCTTCTCACATGCGTCTAGATATTAGTAATAACACGATTCACTAACACTACTAGTCAATAATCATAGACTGGAGAGGAAATATACTGCTGAATATAGTTAGTCTATAACGAAATGCGTGTAACAACTGACAATTGTATTGGAGGTGTAATCAGCTTGGATTGAACCACGGAAGGCAGAAAGTTAGAAGGTACAAAACGGTTAATAATTGCAATTATTATACGGCAAAATATGGAGTCAATCAGAAATCGTAGGTATCGTTATCTCAACTAGAAACATACCATGTTTCTAGTGGAGATAATCCTTCGCAATTTGGGCCAAAACATTATACAGTAAATGGCATGAAATAAAATACCTCATAATAATGAAAGCTTTGGATGTATTGCCAAGAATTTTATATCATTTTTAATACCTTTACACGAAAGGAAAAGTGACAAATTAATAGAACGTGACAGATTAATAGAGATTGTGAGATAAGGAGATAAGCACAATATAATTAGCCAAAGAAATAATAAATCGTAAAGAAATACTTACTGGTTCACACCAACCGCCAAATCAAACACTGCTCCTTCTTAATTATAAATAAACTATCACTAAACTTTCTACTAACAATCTGAAAAATTTTAAACCACTACCAAACAACCACGTATTAACTTCATACAATTTTGGCAACGCTATTTCAAATGTGAAAATTCAGATAGAGATGAGATATTCATAGTCTGAATTCGGTGAAAGCTTAGAAGGTTATACGTGTTAGGTATTTATTAATAGGTTGTTAGGCACCAATGGTTGTTATGCTTGTTCTATTAGAGATTCCCACCCCTTCCACATATGGACACGCCTTTCTCACCTTTAGGGGTGGGCGCTCATCCGTGACGTAGCTGTATGGGATATAACATTATATACGTGTGTTCCTTGATTAAATAAGTATTAAGTTGTTCATTGTTTGGTAAGATCGCTGGGTGATTGACCGATTGGATTGTGCAGTTTTTCTATGATAATCTGCGAGAAGGACATTAGGCTTCTAGACAAACTTTAGAATGATGAGTCCATTTGAGGAAATGTTTAAGGTATTTAAAACAGAGACCGGCAATAGCGTAATACCATGCACTTGGTACACGGTATTGGTACTTGGTACATGCACACCTGGGTTGTGGATAACTGTTTTAAATTTCTTCATGTGTGTGTGTCTTGGCAGTGGCAAAAATCGTGATGAAGATAAATGGTGATGCCACGTAAAAGCGTATTGTTACGATATTGGAGTTATTGTTCTATTACGACGATAAACAAATTGAATAAATCAAATATCATTAAAAAGGAATATAGAGTTAGTTTTATACGTAGGTATATATTCAGAGTAGAAGTATCATACAATGTTTAAATACGAATGCCGAAGCTAGCGGTTCGTTTGGTTTTATATTATCTCAGAAAACGCATATCAAATTAATGTTCTTACTGATAAAATGTAGAGCATAACGTTTTAATTATTATAAATCTTAAAATTTACATAAAATAACAATTTATAAATTACACAAAAACAACATAGGATATTCACAAGTTCCAAATCGATGCAATGTTGTGTCTTATTTTTATTGTAATTAATCTCGAAACAGGTTTAATATATTTATAAACTTAATTGATAGCTCTTGTGTTTTTATTTTAATATTGCTTTAAGCACATTAAAACTTATAATTTTATTAATAGGCACTTATAATAATACTAGGTTATTACTTAAACGGTTTAAAGGTTTCGTTTTGACAGTTTTGAAATAAAAACATTGTGATAAACTCCTAAGCTATAGGCTTATTATAGCATATATATAAGCCTCCCTTTTTAATTATAAACTTACCTAGTATAAATGTTTTATATTTCTGTGTCCGGAGTCCGGACGGAATCGTACTGTACCTACTGAAAAAAGTGCCGGAACTTGACAATATTTTTTATTGTTACTTCATCTGTGTAAAATTTTAGTTGAAATTATGTGATGGTACATCTATGCAAACTTACAACGCTCTAATCTTAATGAAAATAAATTATTTAAAATTTCACTTTTTTCAATTAATAAAAATATGGTATTGACTAGTGATCACGCCAAATTTTGTTTCATACCACCAAACTATTCATCCACTTTAGTTAAAATCACTATAACAAATAGGTAACGTGACGTCATCAGCATTATATACTTACATGCGTCGGAGCGTAATGCACTTTCTATTTCCCGTGGTTTTGCGTCACTGAACGCGAAACGCCCATGACGGTAGATCTACGCCCATCCTAAGCGATTTTACATACACTTCCATCATTATTGTGTGCGTTTATCTATCTGTATATAACATACGTGTAATATAGTAAGTTATATCAGCATGTGATTGATGAATAAATATCACTTTAAAATGTATTTTTTTGGTATTTAGTTAGATATTGAAAAAAAATGTATTTATCTACGCTCTACGCGTCTTAAATTTGGTTGGCAGATTTAAAAACAGTTATTAATGTTAAGTGCATCCAATTTAAACTGCTTAACAGATAATCAAATTTCCTTTTCAACTAGTTATGTGTTTTATGATGATTAGATTATTGTGTCGCAAGTATGAAGTCAGGCAGAACATAGATCCTTCCTTGATACAAAATACATATCATTTAAACAATACATATACCGCTTTTTAGGTTTAGGTATAACGAGTGGAAGGCAATTAGTTTTGGTCCAGTGTTTTCTTCACTCAGTAGCGAGTGTGATGCCTCCTCTACACTACTCGCGAAGTTGAACGAGGTTAGACGAATAGAATAATGTAGAGAGGCAGTTCGGCTTAATTCGTCCAACTTTACCTCGCCTCGGCCGACTTCCGTTTATTGTCGGTTTTTCAAAGGGCACGAAGTTACCCGACATGCGTTCTGAATATGAACGAATGCGCTCCTCGCGAAGTTGAACGAGTGTGTAGTGTAGCACCGCGGACTTCAGCCGAGTACTTCGCCTTCGCGAGTAGTGTAGAGGAGGCATGAGATACAACTGAAAGGCCACAAGTTCGGTCTAGAAAGGAAACTATTAAGAAAGTTTCGGTATGCGAGACACAGAAGGCTGATCGCGTAATTGGTCGTAAGAGTCGGTCAGTTAAATATAAAATGCATCGTTTCCTGCGACAAATGAGCGCAGGCTAACAAATTTCTATTGATGGGAATTAGGATGCTATTTTAAATAAAAAATATTAACAAAATGTGAGTGAATACCGATATGGTTTTGGCCGGTATCTAGTGGATTAAAATAACGTTATTAGGAACATGCAGTGCGAAATAATAATCTCAATCGTGCTAAAAAGTTATTTTGTCCATGCTTCGATCTTTTTGGAAAATGAGTTGAGAAAAGTTTGAATGTAGAATAGATTATTTATATTAGATGTTTAAATCCATATTATATTGTAATTAAGTAGGCATTGATCATAGATCTAACATCGTTGTCATTTAAATTATTGTATCAATATATTAATACGCTATTGCTCCAAATCAATCAAAGATTGATTCCTAGAAGCAATACGTATCACAGAAGTCGCTTGAATCAATTAAAAGTACAGTTTTAAAAGCGAACGCCATTGACTACCTTGATATGTAACAGCCATAGACATTTAAATAAAACTGTAATATTAAAAATATATTTCTTAGAAGCAGACACGAATTACAAGTCAAAGACATCGACGCAGTCGTGCGTGACACACTGTTTTTTAATCGATTTTTTATTCGATCGTTTTCTATGAATCGAGATGGCTCTGATTATGCAGTTGAAATTCGTTCTACGAATCGATTCGACTGCTTGTGATGTTTTTGTAAGTGATACATTACAATGATAGTTCGTGCTGGCTTATTGTTTGGGAGTAATTTGGGTAAGCGCCTGTTTATTAACGGTATGGCCTGATGCTAAGGAGGTCTGCAGATGTCTTTCATTTGTTCGACTTGGTTGTCTAGTTTATCAAGACTCATCTGTTGTGTTCTATATTATTACGAATAATATATAAGTATCGCATTATAGGATTTAAGGTTATGGATGTAAACTACATTGACATTTTAGTAAGAAATAAATATAAGTGGAGCTAGTGTAGCGAATGGTGCTTACTTTTTTTTTATTGGTAATAGGGAAGCGCTTGACCACAATCTCGCCTGATGTTAAGCTGAGATGTGGTCTAAGATGGAACGCGCTTCCCTAGAAGGTACCTGTTCATTCTACGCTTGAAGACCCCCATATTGTACTCGTCGGGGAACACAGATTCAGGAAGCATGTTCCAGTCCCTCGCGGTTCGGATAAAGAATGTAAATAAATAAATAAATTGCTTACGTCAATATTTGAATTCTGAAAGATCAATATAGGTAGACCGAATGAGAGGTTAGTTCTGGGTGGAAGTAGGAATATTACAGAACCATATAAAAACGTAAGCATAGATTAGTAATCATACATATTCAGATCTTACAAATTGCAGCCTACGGCAGAGAGTAGAGCGTGGACATTTACACCTCAAAAAACAATTTATCCCTGATTCCCAACATTATGAGCCTCGCCTCTAGATATTACCATTTACGAAGGCAATTAATGCTAACTTATCTCCCCGTACATAACGTATTAAGCTAAGCTAAGTCGTTCCTTTCAAGGCAGTCCTGCACCAATTATTGCGTTTTCCATGGCTCCACTTTTTCCACACTATCATTAAAAGCATATCAGTTTTTCTCATAAAAACTCCATCTGAATTGAGTTTCTTGTTCGCAGTTTATTTTATGTGGCTGTACGTAAACCAATTAAGTTTTTTAGCTCCTTAGATGCTATATTTATTGGCACTTGGGAATATATATCAATATGCGACACAATGTCAGCAAAATAGATTGGCGTTTTTGTCTGCTCGTTGTACGGAATGTAGACTTTGTTATGCTAAAAATACTCTGTGGGAAAGGTTTTCATTTTAGCGCAATAACTGTTAAAATTGAATTGATATGATGCTATTTTTTTAATAGCAATCGAATTAAATCTTTGTAAAATAAAACATTTTCTTCTTCAGTTATTTGTTATTAAGCTATTGCATAGCTTCTATCGCGGGCCTTGAGCGCGGGGACCGAATACAGAAATTCCGTAACAAAAAAACCTCACGCTCCCCACTCCGACGGGCACGGAGGTGTGGCTTGAAGGCATAGCATGCAATAGCTTTACCGCGGCAGTCCCCGAGTGTCTCACGTATTTTTCTAATATTATCATTGGAAAATTATTGTCATTAAGAATATGTAGGAAAATATCTTATTTACGAGATGCATGTTGTTGTATTACATAATGTTATTGAAAATGTATGTGTTAAAAATATAACACGGACAATACATGAAATGAATCAATAGTTTTGATGTAAAGAAAAGTGATAGAGACAGAGAGAGTTTGGTAGTTATCCTTTATACTTTTTACATATTTTATGAATCATATTAACTTAAACAAATAAATGTATTCCCGAACCAGAATTTAATGTTTTTATAAATATAACTGTCCAAACAACATTACTACCGAATAACAGGTTTCTGTATCGGTTTTTATTACAATAATCGAAATTTTGAGAATACTAAATAAGATCGACATAATTTTGGACCCGTTGTTGATAATGGTATAAAAAGTGGTTTGGATAATATAAAAGACACCGTTTTAATTTAATAAACATGTGTAATTGATATAAACGACGATAAAATTTATATTAAGCGTAAAAATATTATGATCCTTTGGGATATTCGAAGGGTATGGATTTATGAACATTTTCGCAAAATGATAGGTGGCTACGTAAAATTTCATTCGTGTCAAGATTTCACTACATATAAAACATAATCCTCAAAAGCTAGGTACTGTACCGATTTTCATTCTGTTATTATTTGTGTGAAAATTTGTCTCTTATAACTTACGACGAAGTAACTGAATCTGCTTTGATGAAATTTTGCATTGAAATAAATGGCAGAAGAAAATATTTTTATCAATTCCTAAAAAGCTTTCTAGAGGGAATTTGTAAGAAGGTATTTTGGAAAAATTTCACTGCGTTTGCGTAAACAAATCCGCGCGAAAAAGTAATAAAAGTATTACTAAAGTAAACTATCTCACCATAAAATAAATTATTAAAACAAACATAATATTGTAACACAATACTGCTTACTGAAATTCAATAATATACGAATTTACTTCGAACAGTACACTATTGTGCTAAATAATTAACATGTACAACTGAAGTCATTAGGCACAATCGTGGTCCCATGAATATGTATGGGCCAATTAAAATGCAGGGATTGATCCTCGATATATCTTTTTATTGAGATGCTGGACGTCCGTATCAGGCGTTATGTACTATTTATGCATGTGACGTTTTTTGGAGTATTAATTGAAAGCTAATTGCGGTTTAACTTTGATGTGATTCTTTTTTCTGACAGTACCACGATGTCGTAAGCAGTATTGTTGCCAGTGTGGAAACGTGACAGCGCTATATAGCTTGTGTAGTGCTGTCACTTTCTCACAGTGGAATGAATACTGCTATAAGACATGGTAGCTTCCCTGTTTAATTTTATTGGAGGATGGTAATGAATATATAGGGTTGTATATAAGGATTTAGTTGTCTAGCTGGAGCGAAGGTTCGCGTGTGAATGTTGGATAAAATGTTTGTGATATTCTAGTTTACTGTTGATCTACTAAGTGATAAGGTTTAAGACAGTGTACTGATTCTTCTTTTTTAATCATTTTAAGGTCCTTTTTTAATGGAGGAGTTCAATAATGAATATTTGCATACCAAATTAGATAAAACCAGTAATTGCAGTAATTTTACAAAGATGAACACATTATAGTTCATATTCCTATAGACATTTGGATTTATAATTTTAGAACAAATATATTGCTGATCATATTATTATAATAAGAAGCCGCTTGCCCGGTTTCACCCGGGTTGACAATGGATAAAAATTATATACATATTAGAAGAGAAAGAGGCGTAGCTTTCTGATTGTAAGTAAAAACATTTTTAAATCGACTGAATAGTTTTTTAATTAAATGGTCACAAATAGTAAAGAGTCAAATCTTTCCTCTGTATAATTATTTACCTAATATAGGTTAAGCAACGACTTTCATAGTTTAATTTACTTTACAATAATAAAAACATGTTCTATATAATTTGTAATTTCTCAACAACCTACTACGAATATATATGTGACGGCAAGTTTATAAATAACTACCAATTAATTACTAATTAATCCAGAAAGCTACCGATGTAAAATTTGCACTTACCATATTGTAAGGATACAGTGCGTGTGACTCGGCAGAACATAAAATGGCTAAAGTGTTTATTGTGAAACAAATATACATAGATTCTACATTATGCTATTTTGTTACCGCTTTTATGGAGTTTTTATTTATGACAAAACTAATGGCAATGAAGTATGATGTTGAGTGCTTGAAGGAAATTCTAAATTATAAATAAATAAATATTTCGGGACAATAATTTTCACACACACGATCATACTAAGCTTTCGCTTGTGTTATGGAAACCAGATGGCTGATAAACATACATATATAATTTTAAACAAATACTTATATAGATAATTAACACCCAGACACAGAGCATACATCTATGTTCATCACACAAATATTTGCCCCGGGTGGGGATCGAACCCACGACCTCTGGCTTGGAAGGCAGGGCCTACCTACAGGCCAACCAAGCCAACCGGACAGTCAAAAATTAAAAAAAATAAAAATTAAAAAATTATGTTAAAGCGTATTCGTTGTTCATATTTGTGTTTATAATTACGTGTTATTTATAACGTGCCAGTGTTACAGTTGAATGAGTCTATTTGAAGAGCCTACCTTTGTTAATGAAATTTTAATGCCTAGATAAAACATTATCTTATTAAACTCATTCTTCCAAAAACACTTTTCCTACTCACACATGTGCGATAAAACATCTATTTTGAGAACAATGCAAATCTTATTCTAGTCCGTATTTATAAAGATTGAAAAGATAAAATTTATATCACTACCACTACTGGTACTATATAATATAAAACAAACAAAGTCCATCACGTCTGTCTATCAGTCGGTTCGTTACTCAAAAACTCCTGTACCGATTTTCATTCTGTTTTCACGTGTGGTTTTCACGAATTTGCCTATGGAGGAAAATTTTAATAGGTATATTATTTTTGACCGCCTCCTTGGTACAGCGGTTGACGCGTGTGCGTAGAACCGAGGGGTCCTGGGTTCGATTCCCAGTGGAGACGAAGAAAGAAAATGTCTCGGTTTGGCAGGACACAGAAGGTTGATCTACTTTTCCCTAAAAAAAAATCGATCAGTGAAATAGATGTATGCAATGCATGCAATACAATGCATCTGCCCCTTATCCCAAACGGGGACACGGGACTTCACTTATACCTATAATTTTTGTTAAATTTTATAAACAACACGGGCGAAGCCGCGGTTGCAAACCTAGTTTACTATAAATAACCTTATTAACGATTGAGTAGCTACAATGTTCTTCTTTGTAAACAAATGATTTATGTAAGCAAACAAAGCCAGGTGAAGACAGTAGGTCAATACCTTGTGCTTATAGTTAATAGAATAATATTATTACAATGACGCATACAAAGTAACAAAGATTGGATTATTAAAACAGTTGCAGAGTCATTGAAGAATTCGGCCAATCAAAGTGTTGTTTATTTTTAAGTGTACCATTAGAGGTAATAAGTTTACGAATAAACACTTTTTATAATATGTATTATGGCGCAAGAACTTAGCTAATTTTTGAAGTGAAACTTCTTTATCGGGGTTGGAAAAAAATTTAGTGTAACATTTTTTCGTTACGCGTGACATTTTTCCGTTACGCGCCATCTTTTTCTTATCCCTACCACGCGTGATTCGACGTATTTCTGTAAAGTTGCATATAGTAAATTATTTTTTTGAAAAATAAGGTCATAAAGAAGTTTCACTTCTTACGTGTCTGCACTAGTACACGCACACATTTTTTTAATATAGTTAAGGCTATAGATTATACCTCAAATAGTTAATTTATACTGCCTAATAAATTTATTCAAATACATGATCACAGGCCTTGCATAACTATCATTTGTGAAGATTATTATTGTACATTACTACTGTAATGTCAAACCTAAAAAAATAGCTTAACAGAGTTTTCAACCTAATCAAAACTTAATCACTACATAGTATAAAATAAAGTCGCTTTCTCTGTCCCTTTGTCCCTATGTATGCTTAAGGGGAAGCTCCCTAAATTTTATGTGAATTTGCATTAATATTCTGAAACAGGCACACATACAATCAAAATGGAACTTTAGTATATGATTTATTGGGTCTTTTTCTTTCGATGTACAAGACAGTTACGTAATTGTAACATTTTCGCTCGATTCATTTTTTATTCAAAAAATATGCCTTTTTTAAGGATTATTACATTTTTTTAAAGATTTACTTGGACTTTATGTCTAAAATAAATGTTAACAGTAAGAAAATAGAGTTTACTATCGAATGCCAAGATATTTTTTCTCTAGATCAATTATTACTTTAGTTATAAACGAAATAAGAATTGAGACTTACTAGCTCGAACGCGATCAAAGAGCGCACGCGATATTCAACTTTATTACGGCTGTATTAGCGTCTAGTACCGTAACCGGTCTCTCAGTGCCAGAAATGAGAAAGGGAGCCTCCTCTTAAATATTTAAAACTACGCAACGGATTTTGATGCGGTTTTTTTTAATAGATAGAGTGATTCAAGCGGAAGGTTTTAGTATATAATTTATTATGTTTTAGACAAAGCGGGCGAAGCCGCGGGCGGAAAGCTAGTAATAAATATAATGCGCTGTATTTCCTGCAGCAGCTCTTAAGCTATAGTTATTTGAAAACAAATAACCAACATTATTAACTATTTTTAACAATTATTATTATTTTAATGGCTACGATAATTTGATTGGTCGTTAGAAACTAATAATTACTTCTCATTCATTATGTTTTTAGTTACTTTTAAATTACCGCTAATATAAATAAGTAGTTGACTATGGTCGGTTTCAATAAATATTTTTAATCTGTTCCTGTTATAGCTGAAAAAAAAATGTTTAGGTAGGTCAATTTTTACTCAGGCCATTTTTAAACAAGCTAATTTTCTATATGTAAAATGAATCTCTATTTCATGACGCATGACGCGTGAACGGCTGGACCACAGGCTGGATCAATTTAGATAATTCTTTTTTTTATAATATTCCTTGAAGTACGAAGATGGTTCATATGGAGAGAAAACGTGTCTACATGTCTATGTACCACGGGCCAAGCCGCGGGAACAGGCTAGTAAAGGATAAAAATTAAATCAATTAACAGTTATTGCGTTAGTTATATTATTATATTAACAATATTTTATGTATTTTCAATTTTTATAAATATCAGTGTCGTATAAATTACGGATAAAATTCAATTATAAAACCCTTTTATAGAAAGGTGTATGATAAAATTATCAATAACTGCGATATTTCTAAGTTCTATTATCATAAATACTTTAGGCATTAATTGATTGGCCGTTAATGAAACTCGTAAAAAAATAAAAAAAAAGTTTTAATTAATATCTATTTCACTAAATCGAAGCATTTAATATTAATTACTGGTCCCGGCTTCGTCCGGGTTGAATTGGAATTAAAAGGAAAATAATAATATATTATGAAAAGCTCATGTACAGTACCTATACATAGCTGTATAAAGGTGAAAGAATTTTCAAAATCTGTTCACTATTTTTTTATTTAAATCGCACAAACAAACAAAAGCGTTTTTATAATAAATTTCAATTTAATAAACTACATAATAAAGTGAGGAAATCGTACCATTATTTCATGATTAGAAATTGCATATGCTATAAGAAGCACTATAAATCGCAAAGAGTATAAATATGATCGAGTTTAAATTAAAGCCAGTCTATAGCGCCCCGCTGTGAGTTAAAAGATGGTATATCATGTCCTGTAATGCAAAGAATCCATGACTTGAATTCAATAAAATGTCTAATTGAATTGACAACTTATTTATGTGAAGGTAACTAGATGTGTCGGTGTATTTTAGTTTTCTGTATGTATGTTGGATATGAAACATTGTTAAAAGCTGTATTAGAACGATAAATATGCTAAATTATTACCACTTATTATAAGCTTTGTTAAAAACGTCGATTTTTATCTACATAGAAAATAGAATAGCGTATATTTAAAATGTATGAAATTATTGTAGTACTTATGAGCAATTAGCGTGCCAATGATTATGAAATACGTTAATTAAATTTTATTGAAAGTTTAAAACTTCCGCGATGAAATTCCGTATCCGCACCTGAAGCAAATTACTATATTCTCATTAATTCGATTCAAGCCCGAACGTGCTTTGTATACTAAATATTATCGAGGAACGCCAGTAAAAACTCATAGCTTGTTATTATTACAGAATTCCAGTCAGTCTATGGGTATTTTATCTTGTCGCCTGCCTGTGACATACGGACCGCTAAATTGCGGAGTAATTTTAGTCATCATTAATAGCCGTAGAAGGATTGGAGCTCTCTGTTTTAAATCCCGCTAGCCTATTATATGGGGAAGTTAAGTGCGTTTGATGGGAACGCTGCACAGGCATCCAGGACCTAGGTAATTAGGTCTTCCAGTGTTTCCTTGTATGGCAATTCAACGGGTTTCCTAATGCCGATAGGATTTTGACCGCCGTTTTCTTGATTGATGTATCATTTTGTAAAAATAGTGTGTTAAATGACAAACGAACTTCGCGAATGCTATTTAATAAATGCTCTTTGCATAAGTTTTAAGAAGTGCTGTATAAAATTATCTTATGTATTTGCTTGATTTCGTTTATGAAACTAGCTTGTAAACTTTATATATTTTCAACCATTTTACAGGTAGCTGGCTATTGGATAGTTATGATAGTTATTATCGCCCTTGTAATTCATACAATAATATATCTTGATCTCATTCAGGTTCTCGTCTCTATAAATTCGTTTTTACTCTATCTCGAAGACACGTTTTTTCCCGCCTATTCCACATGTCCACAGATTGCTAAATATTTTTTTGTGCCGCTGACAGTTGTCAGGCGCACATAATTTCTGTGCAAACCTGTTCGCCAGGCTACAATATCGTAGATCGTGGACCGTTGCAAATATGCGATCCGGAGCATGTTTGTAATCGCGGGAACGCACTGTGGCTCCGGCGGTATTGAATTCGATGTATAGTTATGAGATTGGGCCCCAGATGCGGGGTGACGTATTTGTGGGGCCTCTGAAGAGTTTAGTGTAAAATGGGTTCTTCTGTGAGTAGTGTAGTAAATTCGATACGCTATTCTAATGGGTGTGGTATCAAATGGTAATTGTAGCGCAATTAATGATGATATTCAGCGGTGTCTGAGTACATTTGTTTATTGTACTTTATGTTTATATCTAGAAATGTTGTTAAGGATTAAATATAGTTTTGAGTTCGAGGATAAAATAAGAATTAGGATGAGTAAATTGAGCTCGACATATAAAATGTACGTCATGTATATGAAAACGTTTTTTAGTACTAAATTTTTCCAATATAATAAACTTAAATTCCGTGGCAAATCCTTGACAAATTAAAGTATAATAATAATTAAATTTTACACTAGTAAAGTAGTCTAGCCCTATTCGTGTCTAATCCGTCCCTGTATTGAGAACACAACGTAAAGGGCAATACTCTTAAATGGATCAATTTTTTCCAAACCCGGACGATTTTATTACTTCCTCCGACTTATAGATATAGAATTATATACATTTTTTCACATTATAACCACTTACAGCTGTTAGGAACGTTTGCCTTTTTATGCTTTTTGATTTGAACAATGTAAGATTAAATATAATTGATACGATTGTGTGTACTGGGCACATTTTTTCATATTAATAAGTTACTGGGTTTGTTTTAATTCAGCATTAGACTCCTTTTCCATTGGGCGCATGTGTTTCACATCTGTTTCATAATGAGTATTTATGGAGGAGATGATCCTCTTTAGTCTAGCAGGTTGACACGTTTTTTATTCAATTTAATAAGAGTTGGATATTGTTTCTTTTTTGGTATTGTGTTGTAACTTGGTTGTTTCCATATTTAGCTGTAACTAAACATCATTAGGATATAATAAATGCGATAGTTAAAATTTATCTATACCTTTTATAATAATCGATAAATTACTTAGATAATACTTGCAGCTTGCGTATTATTCTAAATGCTAAAATATAGTAGCAAATTCTTGCATTCTAGTCCAATCTTATATCTAATTATTTAAGTTTTCAGCGTAACTCATCCAAATCACCGTCGATGTCAATAAACCGCGAGCTAGCGAGAGTTAATATCAATAATTTTCAATTTTATTAGCGTTAAACTGGTCGTATCACGCGATAGCATTAACCAGAACGTTATTTACAACCGCTGAAACTATTGAAATTGTCATAGCCCAGTTTTAATCGTAAATATGCTTTATAAACGGTGCGCATAATTTCTGAATTCTTGGAGTGGACTGTGGAGTAATTGAATGCGGTGCAGTAAGTATCGCTATGGGGCGGCTGTAAATCGCCATATTTCAATAGTAAATTATGTAGCGATGATTTCCAGGGGACAATTCAATTACTGCGGGTACTAAGAACAAATGGGTATCTGGATAATTATAATGCAAACGGGATGCGTAATAGATGGTTAGCCGAGATGTCTTATAAATCGTTGGACTATTTATCACTGCTTATTAATCTTGCGTCCGTACATAGTGTATTGAAACAGGAAGGTACGTGCTGGGGGGATTGGAAGTGGAAACTCTTTAAAGCCTTTTTTAGTCGGTAATTAAGAGATTCCGTTAGGGCATGAATCGTGGGATAGTACAAAGCATTTAGAAGAGTAATCTATGAGAGTAATCACTGTTCAGAATTTATTGAAGTAAACTTTCTAGTACAGACGTAAGGAGTGTTATTTCTATTTAATACTAGCGGTCCGCCCCGGCTTCGCCCGTGGTACATGTTTACGTTTCTCTACATAAGAACCATCCTCGTTCTTCAAGGAATATAATAAAAAAATTATCGAAATCGGTCCCCCCGTTCACGCGTGATGCCGTGACCAAGGAAAACGGGTTTTATTTTTATATATATAGATTTAATTACGAATCCAGTTTAATACACATTTAATTTAATATGTATACTATTGAGATATAGATTGACTTATTTGAGCGTCAAAATATTCACATCGACATCAACGAGACATCGATTTTAAGAAGGAAGTTGATTAACGAATAAGATTTGAATTAATTAATAAAATGCTTGTAACATGTTGAATGTACAGGATAGAAAAAAATTACTCCATTTTCCTGTCGGCATTTTTATTATTCCCACGCATGCTTTGAGAATATTATTTTATAAATAGGCCCAACCGTTTTTACTTTTGCGTTTGGTATCTTCTTATATATAAAAACTAGCGGCCCGCCCCGGCTTCGCCCGTGGTACATATGAAAAATAGATGTTGGCCGATTCTCAGACTTACCCGATATGCACAGAAAATTTCATGAGAATCGGTCAAGCCGTTTCGGAGGAGTATGCAGACTAACATTGTGACACGAGAATTTTATATATAAGATTTTATATATAAGATGAATCGCAAAATGTGTTGGTAAGCGCATAACTCGAGAACGGCTGAACCGATTTCGATAATTCTTTTTTTATTATATTCCTTGAAGTACGAGGATGGTTTTTATGTAGACAAAAACGCTAGTTACATATATAATCTATACTAGCACCCGCCCGCCAAACTAAACCCAAAGTTTAGTAGTAGTTGTCTAAACCCAATAAATGATATACTAAAACCTTCCTCGTAACTCTATCTATTAAAAAACACATTAAAATCCGTTGCGTAGATTTAAAGAATTAAGCGTACATAGGGATATATGGCCAGAGAAAGCGACTTTGTTTTATAATATCTAGTGTTAGTGATATGTAGCAAGCTATGCTTAAATTAGCATCAAAGTTTTTTCATTTCGAACACCTTTACATAAAACTATAAAACCTCGTATACATTTTAAAACTAACAAACACTGCACACCATTTTTCACACATCCATTATTATCACTTGACTCATTATGTAAACGAGTGGCAGACGTTTGTCACTTACTATTAAGGAAATAACACGTTACCCTTCATAAGATATAAACAAATACATCATTTATTGAGGCTTCATATTGCAAGACTTATTATGTTATGAGCACATTAATTAGTTGTGACTATTAATTCCCGCTCCTAATTGTTCACCATCATCATTTATCTCTCTAAAAATAGTTAACTAACCATAGACAAGTAACTATAAGCATAACAAAGAATAAACTATGTAACGACATATCATTAACACATAATTCAAGCCCAGTTTCATTACGGAATGCTCGCTATATCACTTAGTCATGTTAATTAACAATTAACTGTAATTAAAATGAACAGTTGTCATTTTGAGCGCCTTATACAAAATCTAGATGTAACGATAAGATGCTACAACTCATAGTTGATTACAATGTGTTTCAGCTCTTAATGCAGCTGTTACATATTGCCTGTCATTTTGGATGTTTTTAATTTAATTTTAGATATGGCTTCTTTTAACTTTATCTCCCGGTATAAAGAAAAGATCTAAAGAGTCAAAAGACTGTCTGCTTATTCGATAACTTCGCCTAAAGTACGTAACGAATTTTGCAAGTGTCTTCAATATCTTGTAGATATTTTTTCAGGAAGGTGCAAGTTATTGTATCGAAATTAAACTGTAATTTCATGATGATCAACATTATGTGAATTTTGAAGGAAATAAAGTTTGAATTTGTAATTATTATTATAGAGCACAATGGGACGAAGTCGCGGCTTTCAGCTCAACTATGACCATAGACTACAAACTATAATAATGCAGTAGTGTAGGAGTAAATACAGTATTAAGCTCCTCTTGGCTTAAATCTGACATGACCAGAGTGGAATAAGGTGCAGGACCTCACAAATTTCTACATGAGAACAGGTTGCTACGGCTTAATAAGCTGTGTTTTTGGACAAAATAGAAATAAGTACATGAAATCCGTTTCTTGAAGGCCTAATCCGCTGCGACAGTTGAAAACCTCCTTCATTTTCAAATTCAAATTCAAATAACTTTATTTGAATGTTTTTTAATGTACATAGTTACAAAGATGTTAGATAGGTGCATACATTTTGGGAATGACATAAGTATACCTAATACGTGATATAGGCACTATAGTATATGATATTTATAGTCAAGCAATAGTCAAGTATATTTCTCAGGGTTTACAACATAATCGTATAATGATTTATAAGTAATGTGAAATTACGTTTTTTAATGATGTCGTTTAGCATATTTTCGTAAGCTTGTAATCGTCGGTCTGACTTTATATGATTTATTACGAGAAAAAGTGACAGTTGCTTCTTAGTATTCCTAGAAAGGTACAGAACTATTACTTAGAACTAATTAAAAGAACGAGTTCTTGATCAGTTTTTTTCACGACTGCCCAAAAAAGGAGTCATGTTTTCAGTATTTTTGTATGGGAGTTTTTTATATCAGCATAGCTTTGATTTTCAGAAGATATGGAATGTTGTTAGGTTGTCCTTGGTAATAAAAACAACAAAAAAGAACAAATAAAATATGTAATAAATTTACTTAAAGCAAGGACAGAATTCTAGTTTACTATCCAAAAAAATAAAATGTAAGATTTAACGAATCTACTTTTATAGGTACTCAGTCCTATTTCACACTAGCAACATTGTATTATATATGTCATCGCTAATGTTATTATCTGTAATCATGTAAAAAAGACATTATCATTAAGATAAAGAGCATAAAGGCGCCCGCCTCTACAAATATTCTAAGCAAATTGTATCAACTGGTAATTCTACCAAAAAACAAACATATTCTATTTGTCACAACATTTTTTTTTAGTCCTGCGACATTTGTTGGCGGGAAAAAAGTAAAAACTTTTACATGACATACGCATTACGCGCCGCGTGTATTTGATATGCGTTGATATTTAAAGATAATTTGTAGATAAATGTAACTTGTAGACTAATTATTTATAGATGCTTTTATACCTGTAAATGAAATTGTTTATGGGTGCTTTCACGCTTAAATTAAAAATAATGGCCTGCAACTTAACAAGTCTGGAATGTTAATGAATATTGTAGTATCTATGTCTTTTATGTTCTATTTTATTAAAAATTCATTGCTTAATTTAGTCGAAATTGAAGAAAATCTTATGACATCTCTTCATATTAGCAAATTTTCCGTTCCAATCACAGATTCCAATATTTGTATTTTTTTTTTACTTAACAGCCAGAATCAATTAAAGTCACCTATGAACGTCATTATCATATTAATATAATGTATTGCATAATATGAACTACATAATTTTGGAAATATGTCAATACTACAGTCCAATGCTGGGAAGTAATTCGAAATCGTGCAAAAGATGTATTCAGAATACATTTACTTTAAATTCATTTATTTACCATAAAACCAGCATGCGATCGTATTTTAATGAAATTTGAGCATTCTAGTGGCGGGAAAGTAAGTGCGTGTTTAAAATGGTGTCAACTGTCATGATTATAATATAATCAAATCGATGTCTCAATTGCCGCTGTTTTTTCAAGGTTTTTTCACGTTTTTTCTCTAGAGGCTTGGTACACACCAATGGGAAAATATTGTAATGAGCGTTTCATATTTCTACATGCTAATTATTGAAACTGTGTATCATAGCCTTTTATGGGTGGTTTTATACGCACCGAAACACATGTTTTGCATGAGAAAATTAGAGAAATATGATGTGTAGACACGAACCGTGAAACGAGATATTATGTTTTCACTCCAGTCATGTGACAGCTTGTTCTTTTCTCCTTTTTTTTAAGACTATATTGATGAATGGTTTCTAAAAACTCTCTCAATATATATTTGAATTTTAAATGATTTTTTTTAAGGAGATAGATATGGCTATTTGCAAACTCATCGGTGGCTTAATAAGTTCTGGCCAGGGAATTTTCTCTCTTTTAAATTCCAAGAGTCGCCTTTCTGTAATTTTCGCACTGGTTTCGTAAAAATTATTATCAATAATTAAATAACTTTATTATAGAGTCATATTTCTGGAAACTTATTTTTTAATTATTTTAATAATAATTAAAGTTCAGAAAAATGTCGCGTAACTGTATTCCTTCAAGCTTTTAAATACCTATAGCTACATATTAGTTACGAATACAATGAATTTACACTTGGGGCGTTTATTTTTGCTCTCTTCAGCCGTCCCCTTATGGAGCGTCAAGTATCTATAATTAAAAGGTAATAGTTGAAGCATTCAGTTCTAACAACTAGTACATAGCATTACGTCTGACATTCTGTGTACTACTTTTTGAGGGAGCATTTCTACGTCAAAAAACCCGTGTAGGGGAAATGATTGTTCTATTTGAAAATAACTAACTGTAATTATGACTGGTTCACAGTAAATAAGGACAAAAAATAGGTAAAGTACGAAATATCCAGTTGAAGAAAATATAATATTAATTTAACGGCAAAATGAGGGTTGGAAATTCTTGTATTTAAAAACATTAGGGGACTTTATATCTAGGGCTTGTTATTTACAGTTACAGTGATATGCTAGGGTATACTGTAATAACGATATTTTATCTAAAGTTTAATACGATTCTAGCATATCTAAAACTAAGGAGAATGGCAGGAATGGATCTATATTTAGATCAAGTAAATATCGTAATTTTTTTTTATTATTTATTCATAAACTATCTAGTTACTTACACATTTCTGTACAAAAACCACAATCTTTGAAGTTAATAAAACAATATCTAGTTCCAAATTTAGTATCATTTGGTAGTTTTTACGAGTCAAATTCAAAGATTTTCAATGACTACCTCTATAAATCTTTTTTCATATGGGATTTCATAAAATTAATTACTTCCTTTCATTAAATATTATATTCGGTGTTCATCAAAAAAATAATGGCCATTTATTTTATTAATTTGTATCCGTCTCGTTTATAAACTTTTAAACAAGAAGGAAACAAAAAATAATGTATGTCAAATAAAACTTAATTTTAAAGAATTAGTTTTTACTCCATTTCAACTGTTTGTGTGTGCTAATTTATTTAAAGTTAATTAAGTTAAACTTTTAACCATTTACGGAATAGTTTTAAATAACTTGATGTACAATGATCAATCGACACCGAACATAAATAAGTTAAAAGTATAAATACAACTTAACTAGAAAAATGCGTAAAGAGTTTTTATTACCAATATTTTAGCGGTAATAAGTTCTTTTAATAATAAAGTATGCTCGCAACTTATTTTTATCACTTCAAAGACTTTAACATTATTATATTGAAACATTTGTATACATTAAGCCTTTAGAAGCTTTTACACTAAAACAACTTACAATTTTTATACACGTTATGATCATTGTCGGAATCTTGAACTTTTCAAATGGTCTTCTGTTTTGATTTGTTTATAATAGGAATATTTAAAAAAATGTTATATGTTATTATAGGCTTTCAAAAGTTTTTACTAAACAATATCCTAAGATAAATATGTAGTGAACTTTTTCATCACTTCATATAAAATTAATATGAAGTGCCAATTAAATAAAAACGAACTCCAAGAAAAGCAGTTGCGTTTAATATAACAAACAAACCTTTAAAACAAAAATCCTATAAAAAATAAACCAAGTTCCATTTCAAACTGTTACATTTTTCAAATCCTTTGCACTCAACATTGACACGCGTATTCGCAATATGCCTAAATGCCATCGCAAATGTAAAATTTTATTATCTGTAATTATTAAACAAACACATTATCATACAGATAAAAGCTAAGGATAAAAG